>CM064529.1:23562296-23587286 GCA_032716605.1 Paralithodes platypus | reverse complement strand
CTACGTTTTCCTACAAAAATCAACCATCACACCTTTTAGTGCTAAAAACACATAAATGTCTGTCAGCTCTGGGACTAACATAAGAAAAGTAGTACTGTACAAGGAGAATAACGGGCAGATACAGCTAACGTTGGGTAGAGGATGCCAAACCTCACTCTGGATTGGACCAGCCCTCATCCTAGGGCTATGTAATGATTACGATTAACTCTCCCAGACATATATGACGCGATCGAGTCATATGGCAGAGTGAACCAAAAACTCATATGACGCGATCGCGTCATATGGACTTATTATATTGCTAGAAAATAAGTTTATGACGCAATTGAGCCGGTTTTTTGGCTGGTAAGTCCGATAAGTTAGATGTACATGTGGGAAAATCTAGCAACCCCCTAGCGTCCCTGTGAGGGCCCCGCGGTGGTAGAGAGTCAGTTTCTTCCCATCAGCCAGCCTAGTAGGTGGGTGTGTGCAGCCCTTTAAACCAAGGGGCCTCCATTTTGCCCAGCCTGGCTGGTATTACCGCCCTAATATAACCCAAACGAAGTGCTATATCGTTGGGTTATCGATGGATTATTGTGTTATTCTTATTTAGGGTATAAAAACCATGTTAGTGAAGTGTTTTGCTAGTCTGGTGTACGTGACCAAGGTGGGCTCCATGAGGGCCATGGTGTCGCTTGTTTGTGGATCACTTTCATACCATATTGAGTCCATTATATTGCTATTTATCACTTGAAGTAGTGTATTTTACTTGTATAAGTGTTTATAGTGAAAACACTTTTATTACTGATCGAGCATTCTCTGGTGTAGGCTACGTGACCAAGGTGGTGGAGGGTGGAGGGCTTTTTGCCAAACGTTTTGCTTGTTTGTGGAACACTTTCATATAAATATCAGTCAATTATATTGCTATTTATCCGTTCAAGTAGTGTATCTTACCTTGTATTAGTGTTTCTTAGTGAAAAAAACTTTCATTACTGGTCGAGCATATGTCGCCATGCTCCCTCAGCCCTGTGTATTTTTGTTCGATAATTTAGTGGTGGAAAGTGCTTGCATTTTTGCTCGATAATTTATTGGTGGAAAGTGCTTTGGAGGTAAGTTTTTTATGGGCAAAAGCACTCTACATATACGGCTTGGTGGCCACGAGGGAATCTCAGCAGTGTGAGTAAGTACAGTCAACATTTTTGGTGGTGGTGGTGGTGGTGGTGGTGGTGGTGGTGGTGGTGGTGGTGGTGGTGGTGGTGGTGATGGTGGTGGTGATGATGGTGGTGGTGGTGATGGTCGGGGTGGTGGTGGTGGTGGAGATGGTGGTGGTGGTGGTGGAGATGGTGGTGGTGTTGGTGGAGATGGTGGTGGTGTTGCCACCAATAGGGTAGGGTCCCTTTTCTGACCGTGGGCCAGGTCAGAAAATGAACCCAACCCAATTTGTGTCAACACCACCACCATCTCCACCAACACCACCACCATCTCCACCACCACCACCACCATTTTATTATTTTTATTATTTTTGTGTATAGGCCTATTTTATTATTTGTATTATTATTATTTATTATTATACCTGTTATTCCTGTGTATGGGATCACCCACAAAAAAGTATTTATATTTGTATTTCATTTATATTTTTGCTTTATTATATTATTTATTATTATTATTATTATTTTTATTATTATTATTATTATTTATTATTATTATTATTTATTATTATACCCAACATAAATGTCCCCACCACAAACTCTTATTATATATATAATATATATATATATAATATATATATAAATATATATATATATATATATATATATATATATATATATATATACAGTATATATATATATATATATAATATATTATATATAATAATTATATATAATCTATAATCTATATATATAATATAATTCGTGTTTATGTATTTATCTATGTTATATGCCCCCTCCCCCTCCCTCCCCCCCCCCCATTATACCTCCCTCCCGCCTCCCCTCCCCCCTCCCCTCCCTCCCCCTCCCCCTCCCCCTCCCTCCCCCATTATATATATAGTATATATAATATAATATGATAATTATAATATAATAATTATATATAATTTTTTTTTATTGATTGAATTTTTTTTTTGGGTGGGTGGGAGGATGATTGTTTTGTTTTTGTAGTTTAGTTTTTCTAATGTGTTAGATTGAATGATATATATATATATATTAATATATATTATATAATATATATATTAATATATAATTCGTGTTTATGTATTTATCTAATGTTATGGGCCCCCGCCTCCCCTCCCTCCCTCCACACCCCCCCCCCCCCCACCCCCCCCCCCCCCCCATTTATACCTCCCTCCCCCACTCCCCTCCCCCCCTCCCTCCACCCTCCCTCCCCCCATTCCCCCTCACCCCTATTCATATATATATAATATATATGATTATATATATATATATATTTTTTAATTTTTTTTTTTTTTTTTTTTTTTTTTTTTTTTTTTTTTTTTCCTTTGTTTTTCTTTTTTTTTTTTGTTTTTTTTTTTTTTTTTTGGGGGGGGGAGGGTTATTGTTATTTTTATTTTATTTTCTAATTGTAGATTGATATAATATATATAATTTGTGTTTATGTATTTATCTAGGTTATGCCCCTTCCCCCCCCATTATACTACCTCCCTCCCCCCTCCCCCCCCCTCCCCTCTCCTCCCCCCACATATATATATATATATTATATATAAATTTTTTTTTTTATTTTCTTTTATTTTCTAATTGTCGATTGATATAATATATATATATATATATATATATATATATATATATATATATATAATATAATTCGGGTTTATGTATTTATCTATGTTATGCCCCCTCCCCCTCCCTCCCCCCCCATTATACCTCCCTCCCCCCCCCCTCCCCTCCCCCTCCCCCCCTCCCCCCCATATATATAGATATATATATATATTATTTTTGGTGGAGGAGGGTTTTTTTTTTTATTTTCATTTTATTTTTCTAATTGTAGATTGATATAATATATATATATATATATTATATATATAATATAATCGTGTTTATGTATTATCTATGTTATGCCCCCTCCCCCTCCCTCCCCCCACAACCATTATACCTCCTCCCCCCCCTCCCCCTCCCCCATATATATATAATATATATATATAGATAATTTTAAGTTTTTATTTTTTTTTATTTTATTTTTGGAGTGGGGGAGGGTTATTTATTTTTATTTTATTTTTCTAATTGTAGATTGATATAATATATATATATATATATATATATATTCTATATATATATATATAATATAATCGTGTTTATGTATTATCTATGTTATGCCCCCTCCCCCTCCCTCAGTCATTCATTCAATCATCACTTCCAAGGTTCGGGGCCCACTTCATTCACCCACCTTCATTCACCCATCATCACCTCATCATCATCATCATCTCATAAAAAATAAAAATAAATCAATTTCTACTACATTTTGCACTACAGTGGATATAGGCCTCCTGGGAAACCACTCTAAAAAAATAACGCGTCCAGTGCAGTACCTCTTGGGTGGCTTGGAAATTTGCACATATTTCTCTGGTTTGACACCATATAATATATATATATGTATATATATATATATATATATATATATATACTAATATATATAATATATCCACACACATACATTACCATTACCATTTACCATTCTTTATATTTTGTTTGACACCTTGTATATATATATAATTTATATATATATATATATATATATATATATATATATATATATATATATATATATATACTGTCTATATATATATACTGTATATATATATATATACTGTATATATATATATATATATATATATATATACATTACTTTATTTTATTTACGTGTACAATAGAATTATTTCTGAATTTATTACCTGAAGATTACCTGGCTTTCTTATTTTGTTTTTTCAGTGTCAACCCAGGAGCCATTTCCCTTCTCGTTGGAAAGGGTGTATATTGTGGCAAAGATATACAACTGTATAAACATTCTCATATATTTTCATAACAATAACAATGCATGGTTTGTTTTCACCATTGGAAAGAGCACAATTTTCCGATTCCGGTGATATATACAGTTATATACGTATCCGACCAAATAACGCAACCACGAGGTGGGGAACAGCTCGGAACCCGGCTAGCATCGCCGGAACAGAGATGGGTGAACCGTAAATATTCGCATTTTGGCTCTTTCATTTCAAATATTCATAGCGCAAAAATTATTTGTCCTAGGAACTTCTAGTTTGTTTTATACTCATCAGCATTATTTGCCGTATTCATACAGCCTAAATTTAAAACCATACACTTCGTAGCAACGAAATAAATTGAAAATGTTATAAACCATATAAATCAAAATCATATTTTTTTTTTCGCTCACTGCTTGAGAACTATTGAAGATAAACAATTTATGTTTCCAGATTTGGAAAGAGGAGAAAAAATACTATTATTTGAGCAAAAAAAAAATATATGGTCATCACTCACAATTTAGAGCTAGGACGGTGAGAAGACAATTGCATGGGAAATAATTGTATTCCGGACTCATTTACACTTTCATATTTCAATTTATTTACATTTTTGTTTATTTTATCATGTACTATAAATATTCCTCTTTCCATTGATATATGATACATCACAATAAACAGCATTCTGGTGGATGGAAATCGCGAAAAATGTAAGGCTTCGACAACACTCATGAGCCAAATTCAAGACCCAAAATACTTGTCAAGTGCCTCCTTGGACTTACTGGAACATAATATGTCTGAGGGAGTTAAATGTACTTTCTTCTAGTTTGTTATTAAATTGTTTCTGCAATTTAATTCCGTTATCTATCTTTTCCTTGAAGCTTTAAGTCAACTTAATTGTGTGATCTTTTATATAGCCTGCTTGACTATCAGCAGTCTATAGTGCGTGCACCCTGTAACCGAGTCATAGGATACCTCGTTGTCCAGGCAGGACTCTTGACGGTTTAGGGTGGTTTGTTGCCTGGGTTTATAGATAAGGGTTGGATCTAGCGTTTTCCGTTGTTGCTTGTTGCCGCATACCTAGTCCCATAGAAAGAGCCCAGTGTTTATATATCCCAGGACGTAACAAATGGCGACCTTGCATAGGATTTATTGAACAGAGGAATATAGTGGTCATTTGTTTTGAGATTCCTTATGATTAGAGGAATACAGTGGACATAGAGTTTTTTTTTGGAGCAACCAATATAACACATTAAAGACTTTAATAACATTAGTATATACATACTTGCATAGGAGATAAGGCACATTCTATAACCGTGATAATTACTGCAGTACACAAACATGTCTAATACATCGGAACACAGTGATGGGTCAGGTCACGATACGGGCTTGGAGGGAGAAAGACCTGTGGAGTGGCTAGTCGATAGCGAGGAGGGTGCTAGAAGATTTTTAGAGGTGCCCCTTACCGCTGCCAGGGTGTTGAAGCTGAATAAGTATGGCTTAAAGTGTGTGGCAGGTCTTCAGGGTCACCAGGGTTTAAGTGGCATGAGGAAAGATCAGCTGAGGACTTTGATATTGGGTTTAGAAGGGAGAGACCTGGGTGGAGAGGCGACAGGGGGCCCCGGTCCCCAGCCCCCCCTCCACTCTACCCCCATATCAAACGTCAGGGTGCCTGAATTTAGTACATACCCCCAAGTTGATGGTCAATGGCAGCGTGGAATTCAATCACAGGGACCCTCTCCATTAAATGCACCTTCCCCTCCTCAAGGGTTGACTCCAGATTTGTTGTTTCGGCTTGAGATGGCCAAGGTTGAGGTTGCTAGAGCTAAGGTTGAGGCTACCGAAAGACAGGCTAGAGCTCAGGTTGAGGCTGCTAGAGCTCAGGTTGAGGCTGCCGAGAGACAGGCTAGTGTGCAGGCTGAGGTTGCTAGAGCTCAGGCTGAGGCCGCAGAGAGAACAGCTATACGAGAGGCTGAACTGCAGGCAGAGTCTACTAGGTATCGGGCTGACAGGGAGCTGGAGAGATCTCGAGTGGAGGTAACAGGACGAAATATTGGGGTAGGTAACAGACATCGGGACCAATCATTGTCGCACCTGCTTAAACTAGTTCCTGTGTTCGATGAATCATGTGTGACTGAGTTTTTTATGCGATTTGAGAAGAAGTGTCAGGAACACCAGTGGCCTCAGGAAAAGTGGGCAGCATTAGTTTCATCAAGACTCCTAGGAAAGGGGCTAAAAGCGTATGATGCACTACCTTTAGAGTCCTGTGTAGTTTATGATGAGCTAAAGAAGGCTGTGCTACGGCCTACGAGTTACAACCAGAAACTTACCGCTTGAAGTTTCGGGGTGTTACTAAGGGCAAGGATAGTACCTTCCTAGAACACGCCCGGGACTTGTCTGATGCACTACGACATTGGCTGCGTTCTGAAAGGGCAGCTACTTTTGAGGAGTTGAGTGAGCTGGTTCTCTTGGAGCAGTTCTTTAAGTGCACAGGCGGGGACTTAACATTAAATATAAAGGAAAAAAATCCTAGAACTCTCCAGGAGGCAGCAGAAATGGCTGACCTCCGACTGTCATTAATTCGAGGGTGCGGAGCAGCAGCTAGGAGTGAGTCGGGTGCAAAGGATCGTACCCCTTCCCCTCCCAAGAATTTTGATACACATAAATATACAAAACCATCTAGCACTGACAATAAAACTGAACATAAACCAAATACTGTCCCGTATAAGAAGTCTAATGGTACCTCCCACTCCCAAGGGAAACAAAAGAGTAAAGAGTGCTTTGCATGTCACAAGGAGGGTCACTTTGCAAATGCTTGTCCGAACAAGCCACCAAACAAGGTTGTGTCATTGGTCCGCAGCATAGGGGTGTCGCCTATATCTTCTGAGTTTGCCAAGGGTAGTTCGTCAGAGGTTGGGACACAGCCTGTGTTCAAGAGTCCGGAAGGCTCGAACCCTGTCCGCGACGTCTTTGGGGGTCATAGAGGGCATGGTTTTGTGAGGTGGGCTGGCGAAAGGCGAGGAGTTAAGCTATTGCGTGATACGGGGCTTCTCAGACCTTGTTAAAGAACTTTACTGGTAGGCCGATTAACGCTGCTCGGGTGGGTGGGTGGTGAGGCGAAGGAGCTGGATGTAGGAATTGTAGAGAACTTGCCTGTTGGGGGCGTCGACCTCCTCCTCGGCAACGACTTTGCGGTGCCTGCTTCTAAGGTTTCACCCTTGGTCATTGCCGAGAAGGCGGCCGACGTTAGTAGGGAGGTAAAGGAGTGGGTTGAGAAGTGTAGCGTACAAACCATGGCGTGTGTTGTGACGCGTTCTCAGACATCTGGAGCCTTGCAGCCACCACCTCAGTCTATCAAACCGCGGAGGAAAGGTCACAAGAAAACAGGAAGTGTTGGTCAATTGGAGAGTTTTGAGCCGGCAGTGTTCCTTGGTGACTCATTATTGGCACCTATGTTAGAGTCTGGAGAGGCCCCGGGGCCTGTCACTGCTAGTGCAGGTGCAGGGCAGGAAGAGACTCTGCGACAGCATCGTTATGCGCAGCGTGAGGAAAGGATGGCTCAGCGGGACATTGGAGGTGGAAATAAATTATTTAAGATGAACTTGGATAATCTCGCACCTGCTGATATATGTTCCTTGCAGCTGGAAGATCCTGAAGTCAGGGCGTGTGGTAATGGTGCTATCGAACTGGAGAGCGATGGGGATGCGCAGCCTGGTGATTTTTTCTTGTCCGAGGGGATCTTGTATCGGAGACATCAGGATCCCAAGAAAAAGTGGGATGGCGGGTCAGGATTAGTGGACCAGTTAGTAGTACCGAGGGTGTGCCGTGAGAGCTTATTGAGATTAGCTCATGATGTGCCTTTGGCAGGGCACCTGGGGGCACGTAAGACGGAGACAGCTCTGAGCAAGCTTTTCTGGTGGCCTGGGTTTTAAAGGCGAGTGTCGTGTCATGGGTGTCACAGTGTCACACTTGTCAAGTTGTTGGGAAACCCAATCAGGTCATCCCGAGAGCCCCGTTACAACCCTTCCCTGTCATTGGGCAGCCCTTCAGCAAAGTAGTTATCGATATGGTTGGCCCATTGCCCCCACTAGTGCCGGCAATACATTTTTACTAACTGTAATGGATGTAGCAACACGGTATCCAGATGCTTACCCCATGCGCAACGGGATGGCTAAGACTGTTGTCAAAAACCTACTTGTCTATTTCTCTCGTTATGGCTACCCTCAGGAGATCCAGTCTGATCAGGGATCCAATTTTACTTCTGCTCTGTTTAAGCAGACCATGCAGCAACATGGGATAGTGTCTGTGGTGTCATCTGCCTACCATCCCGAGAGTCAGGGAGTTTTGGAAAGGTGGCACTCGACTCTCAAGAGTATGTTGCGGTGTTATTGCATGGAAAATGGGAAGGACTGGGATCTAGGTCTCCCATACGTTTTATTTGCTGCGAGAGAAGTACCTGGGGAGAGCTTGGGATTTAGCCCGAACGAGTTGGTTTTTGGACACAGGGTCAGGGGGCCCCTCCACTTAGTCAAGGAGATCTGGGAGGGAGTCACAAAGCCATGCTCGCTTCTAAAGTATGTAGTTGAAAGCCGTGAGAGAATGCTAAAGAGCTTGGAGGTAGCAGGTCGGAACCTTAAGAGTTCACAAGCTCAGATGAAGGACAGATACGACCAGAAGGTGAAGCTGAGGGAGTTTGAAGTAGATCAGGAGGTACTGATACTACTGCCTCTGGTGGGACACCCCTTGTCTGCCAGGTATTCTGGTCCATATCGGGTTGTAAGGAAGGTTTCTGATCTCGACTATTTAGTAGCTACTCCTGATCGTAAGAAAAAGAACCAACTTTGCCATGTAAATCTGATGAAAGAGTATGTGAGGCGCCCCTCCGAGCCTCTCACTGTCCCGGTGTTGATCTGCAGCGATCGTGGTGGAGAAGGAGGAAGGGACAGTCAAGCTGCGGGGGAGGATAATTGGGATTGTCATGTTTCCGCGGATCAGTGGGCGGGGAATTCTAGACAAGTGGCTCACGAGTTGATATTGCACCTGCCTGAGCAACAGCGTGTAGCTGTGCAGCACTTGTTTGATTCAAACCCAGCTGTTTTCGCGGAGCATCCTGGCCTCACTACTCAAGCGGTGCACGATGTCGATGTTGGGGACCACCCGCCCTTTAAATCAGTGCCATACCGTGTTCCCCCTATTAAATTACCAGCACTTAGGGAAGAGCTGGATTATATGCTGAAACGTGGGCTGATTTCTGAGGGTGCAGTAAGGTGGACTTCCCCCGTCACACTGCAGCCCAAACCAGATGGCAAGGTGCGGTTTTGTATAGATTTCCGCAGGTTGAATGGTTTAACCCTCACAAATGCCTACCCTCTCCCTCGCGTGGACGACAGTGTGGATAAGATAGGAAAAGCCAAGTTCCTCACTAAGATAGACCTTGTTAAGGGTTATTGGCAAGTGCCCTTGTCTGAGCGAGCGCGAGAGGTGTGTGGGTTTGTGGTGGACGGTGCCACATATCGTTGCCGTGTTATGCCATACGGGCTGAAAAATGCCCCTGCAACGTTTCAGAAATTAATGAACGACATTGTAGCCGACATTCCCAACTGTACGGTGTACCTAGATGATGTCATAATATACGACGATGATTTTAACAGTCACTGTGCTCACATCGGACAGCTTTTTAACACCTTAATTAATAAACTGAATGAGGCAGGTTTGGTGGTAAACATGGGTAAGTGCGATTTTGTCAAAGCCACAGTTTTGTACCTGGGGTTCGAGGTGGGGATGGGTCAGGTGTGCCCTCCACAGACAAAGATCAAAGCCATCGATCAGTTTCCCCTGCCTACGACTAAGAAACAAATCATGCGGTTTCTAGGTATGATAGGCTATTATCGACGCTTCATCAAAGGCTATTCGACTGTACTTGCACCTTTAACTGACTTATTAGCTAAGGACAAGAAGTTCCGGTGGTCTCCTGAGTGTGCAGAGGCGTGTTCCTTGGTGAAACACCTGTTATGTACCCACCCCAAACTCAGGGCCCCGGACTTCAGCAGACCTTTTCACCTGGCGACTGATACCAGTGGCGTAGGGGCTGGGGCTGTCTTGTTACAGACAGATGATGAAGGTATCGAACATCCAGTGAGTTTTTACAGTAAGAAATTCAATAGTGCACAAAGGAATTACTCTGTAATTGAAAAAGAACTCCTGGCGATAGTGCTGGCGCTCAGGCACTTCGATGTATATGTTCCTGCTTTCGGACGAGTCGTAGTGGTTTATACCGATCATCTCCCTCTAAAATTCTTGAATCAGTTTCATAACCGGAATATGAGGCTGACCAGGTGGTCACTCATGCTTCAGGAGTATAATCTGGACATACGCCATATTGCCGGTTCTGATAACGTGATAGCGGATTGTCTATCAAGGGTGGATGATGTTGGTTAGACTGCCACAGGATTGAGGGTTGAGTGTGGAGGAAAATAGGCTGTCACTGTAGTTCAGCCGAAAAAAACAAATTAAAAAGCAAAAACCTTATAAAAACTCTTTATTTTTATAACGTGTAGAATTTTGTATAAGATGTTGTAGCAGTATCTAAGTTGAATGTTTTCGCTTATTGTCGCTAAGTTATTTGAACTTGCTCGGTGGAGCGCAACAGTCTTTATTTTTTATATAGTGCCTTGTGTCGCAACAGGTGTGGTACTATGAGAAGCTTTCTGTTAGATATGAAGAACTTAGTCAAGGGTCTTATATCTTGGGGGAGGTGTGACGCTTCTGCATAGTAGCCACGTGCGGGCATGCGCGCGTGTCGGCTGCCCAGCCGTTTAGAAACCGGCTGGCGGCAGCCGGCCGGCTTTTCCTTAGTATATATCCTACGACAATGTAACTAATGTCTGGGATATTCTTATGTTGTTTCACAGCTTGTAGCTGCCCTTATTCTTAACCAACGCATCTTAGTATATTTTATTCTCGATAGTTGATTGTTTCATTATAATATATAAGATGTAAGTCTAGTGAGAGTGGGAGGAGACGAGCGGGAGAGAGAGACCGGCTGGTGGACGTTGCTTCGCGCGGAGAGTCCAGCTTGGGACGAGCCTGATGTTGCCATATGCATTTGATCGCAATGTTAGGCTTAGTTTCGACTCACGCAAGGGGTAGAGGATTTTGACCCGGCAACTGTGTTGAGTGTTGCTAATAGCATGGGATGTATTTCGCATGCCTAGGGTGGGGTCCTGACAGATTCAAGACTCAGAGCTCACCTCACTGTCGTACCCTTCGGACCCCCTTGATATCTATCCCTCTCAACCCCACTTAGAAACTTTCTCTCTTACTTTGTATACCTTCCTTCCACTACTTCACCAGTCTATTTAATTACCCCATCCCCTTGATAGACCTTATATCTATTATTGTATTAACGACGAGCTCTCAGATAACTAGATAGGATTTTGGGCTTTATGCAGAGATGTAATTGTTAATGAGACCTAGGAAGCTTTTTTGTTGTCTCATATTTGGTGGTTTCATGCTTGCTAGTGTGTTCTTGTGTCAGGTTAGCAGGGGCTAGACCGGAGGGGAGGCTTTTTGCGATCCTTTAAGTAAAGTCTGCTGGTGCGCGTCCTGTGGACCCGAACGACTTTACTAGGATACCCGTGGGAGTCTGGGGGCATTTTCTTGTCTGTGTCCCTGTGTGTCTAGTGTTGTGTTGTGTGAGGGCCCTTGCCTAGTCCACTCAGCACTGCGCTAGCATGTCTTGCTTTTGTTTTAGGGTCGCCAGGAGAGAGTCAGATACTTGCGATCTGAGTCTCTCAAGAGAGCACCCTTTCAATTAGAGTAATTGGCGCACAGACTTGGGAACGTCCCTAGGCTAGAGCAGGTGGCTCAGCCCGGGTATCTGAAGCCTATATCCTTCCGGCTAGACCTCTGCCACCTGGCAGATTAACAGCTAGGGGTTTATCATCTCTGTATGCTTGTTATTGTGCCACAGTTTACAGTTTTTGTGAGCATTGTGAGTCAGGGTGTGGCTTAGAGACTCTGTCCGAGCAGGCTTGCCTGACTAAGAGTGAGAAGCACACCTGTATGTGGTTATGTTGCGAGTTGCTGCCTTTATTTAACCCTTAATTAGCGGCTCACCACATAAGTCGAGTTAAATAAAGCTGGACTATGTGGCGGCGTTCGACATAACTCGAGTGGCAATTTCAGCACGTAATGTGGCTGAGAGAGAGAGACAAGTGGTGGCAGGAGAGTAGCGAGCGTATGACTGCTCCAGACCACCGCGGCGAACATACTGACACGAATCCCAGCTCCCTCCTCCCTCTCTCACTCGCTATATAAGGAATTATATCGGGAAAGTGGCTAATTACATGCTTTTTGCACTCGCGTTGCACGGTTATTGCAAGAAAACTAGCCATCATAAAAGGATCGTTATGGTGTCATTTCGAAAGCTCTGTTTATGCCCTTTCAGGGATAGGTACTTGTTTTACGTTCTGGGTCTTATTTAGGCATGAAAAAGATCACGTAAACAGCCCTATTTTGGCTAAAAACACCCCGCTGGGCGGTACATATAAATAAACCGCATAGGCCGCTCGTAAGGTGTTAATTATACCTATGCCATTATACACTGTATGGCCTATCACTAGTATTTATTCCTGCTTATGAGCTAAGAGTTCTCTAAATCCGTAACTTACTTTCTTTGCTAAGCATCAGATCCTACAGTAGCCGCATGCAGTTTAGAAACCTGCATCTTGTCTACCTGTATGATGTTTTGAGGACTGTTTGCTTTCACCTTCTTTCACGCAGGGGTGATTAGTTGTATTAATTAACGTAACGTTAAATGTACTTTCTTCTAGTTTGTTATTAAATTGTTTCTCCAATTTAATTCCGTTATCTATCTTTTCCTTGAAGCTTTAACCCTTAAAAAGCGGCCCACCACTTAAGTCGAGTTAAATAAAGCTGGACTATGTGGCGGCGCTCGACATAACTCGAGTGGCAATTTCAGCACGTAATGTGGCTGAGAGAGAGAGACAAGTGGTGGCAGGAGACTAGCGAGCGTATGACTGCTCCAGACCACCGCGGCGAACCTACTGACACAAATCTCAGCTCCCTCCTCCCTCTCTCACTCGCTACATACTCAATTATGTACCGAAAGTACCGAATTAGCTGCTTTTTGCACTCGCGTTGCACGGTTATTGCAAGAAAACTATCCATCATACAAGGATCGTTATGGTGTCATTCGAAAGCTCTGTTTATGCCCTTTCAGGGATAGATACTTGTTTTACGTTCTGGGTCTTATTTAGGCATGAAAATGATCACGTAAACAGCCCTATTTTGGCTAAAAACACCCCGCTGGGCGGTACACATAAATAAACCGCATAGGCCGCTCGTAAGGTGTTAAGTCAACTTAATTGTGTGATCTATTATATAGCCTGCTTGACTATCAGCAGTCTATAGTGCGTGCATCCTGTAACCGAGTCATAGGATAACTCGTTGTCCAGGCAGGACTCTTGACGGTTTAGGGTGGTTTGTTGCCTGGGTTTATAGATAAGGGTTGGATCTAGCGTTTTCCGTTGTTGCTTGTTGCCGCATACCTAGTTCCATAGAAAGAGCCCAGTGTTTATATATCCCAGGACGTAACAAGGTCCTGCTCAATCAAGAAGAATAGCCAATTGTCTAGACTGTTAGAGTTATGTTCCCTGATAGTCTGGGACGAGGTGGTGATGGCCAACAAAAATATGCTGCTGGCCGTTGACGTCACCCTTCGGGATCTCCTTGACAGTGACAGGTTCATGGGAGGGGTCCCCTTTGTGTGCGCTGGGGATTTCAGCCAGATTCTTCCGGTTGTGAGGGGTGGAGGTTACAACCAGGAAATTGCAGCTACCATCAAGACGACTTACTTCTGGCCCCAGTTACGGAAATATGCACTGTCTGAGAAGATCCGACTAAGGGGGCCCGTATCCGACACGAAAAACGCGACCTTTGCCAGCCAGCTATTAGAGATAGGTCAGAGTAACTCTTCACTCTTCGTTATCCCTCCCAACTTTGGGGTTCTCTACCATAACGAAAAAGAGTTCATCGAGAGTGTTTACCCCGATATCGCCGATCACATTGGGGATCATCGCTATTTTTCCGGTCGTACCATCGTATCGCCTCTCAACGTGGATGTTTCCGACGTCAATGTTACCATCTTAGACATGTTGCCCAGGGACGAGAAGATCTATCTGAGTGAAGACAAACTTGATTCGGAAGACGATATGGAGTACCAGGTTTCCACACTCAATGAACTGAACCCTTCTTCGTTACCCGAACACCAGCTCAAACTGAAAGTGGGTGCTGTGGTCATGATAATAAGGAATCTTGCTCCACCCAGACTCTGTAACGGCACCCGAATTATCGTTGATAACCTGAAGAAGACCATAATTGTGGGTAGGATTCTAGGTGGCACGTACGATGGGGAGCAAGTATGCATTCCCCGGATAAAGTAGGTGGCCAATGACTCCCCGGTGGCGTTTTCCCGGTTCCAATTCCCTGTAAAGTTAAGTTTTGCAATAACTATTAATAAAGCACAGGGTCAAACTATCCAACATTGCGTTCTGTATCTGTATCACACCCATGTGTTCTCTCACGGGCAGCTGTACGTTGCCTGCTCTCGCGTTACAAGTTGAGATGCAATGAGTATTTTCACCCAGGAGAAGGAAAAGGGATCATGTGCGTTAGACAACGTCGTGTACCCTGAAGTGTTTTTGGAGCATGAGTCTTTAGCGGAAGTGTATAAGAGGTTAGTAGACACCATTATAATCATTCGAGAAGAAGACACTGAGGCCGACCGTGAGGTCCAGCGGAAGTATACAGATTTGGGACAGTGTGACTCTGAAATTGAGGCTCTATTCGCTCCAGAAGAGATGACGGCAGTACTCAAGATATCGGTTGAAGATTTCGATATGGCGATGGAAAAACTGGACATGAACCTAGAGGAGTGTGAGCAGTTACGAATCAAATTCGAAGAGAGTTGTGAAGCCAATCGAAGGGAGCAAGAGAAGAAAGACGAAGCCAATCGAAGGGAGCAAGAGAAGAGAGACGAAGCCAATGAAAGGGAGCAAGAGAAGAGAGACGAAAACATGCTGCAAGAAATTGCAATAATGCTGGGAGCTTCCCCAAGGAAAAAAGCAAAACTGTCAGATTAACTTACTGAACAAAACAATAATGCTGATATCACCCTTTTATTTCCTTCTCTTTATATTTTGAGCAGCGCCGAAGGCGCCTGCCGCTGGAGGCGGCCCACCGGAGGCCAAGCCCGCCGCGGAGGGCGAAGCCCGTGCTTGTCCTATTAAAGAAATCAAGTTATCAATTATTTTTCCATGACATCTTTCACCCACAAAAATTTAGGAGAGAACAAATTTAGGAGAGACTACCTGGCCGGGCTGCTCCACCTAGAGAGAGACTACCTGGCCGCACCCTGCACCGTCTAGAGCAGTGGTGGGGAATGTCCGGCCCGAGGGCCTGATCAGGCCCTCGGGATCATTTGATCAGGCCCTCAAGGCAATATACAGGTGTTCTGAAATGTGCTAATTTGCTTGCAATTTAATATGTATTAAAACCAAATTTAGTCTTTGTGTATGTTTAAATCGAAAAGTACAGACTCCTTGAATTTATAGTCACAATATCATAGAATTTATACAAATATAAGATAATTAAACAAATAATTATCAACCCCTTGACGGTTGATGCACTTTAACCCTTATTTAGCGGCGAGCAGCATAAGTCGAGTTAAATAAAGCTGGACTATGTGGCGGCGCTCGACATATCTCGAGTGGCAATTTCAGCAAGTAATGTGGCTGAGAGAGAGAGACAAGTGGTGGCAGGAGACTAGCGAGCGTATGACTGCTCCAGACCACCGCGGCGAACCTACTGACACAAATCTCAGCTCCCTCCTCCCTCTCTCACTCGCTACATACTCAATTATGTACCGAAAGTACCGAATTACCTGCTTTTTGCACTCGCGTTGCACGGTTATTGCAAGAAAACTATCCATCATACAAGGATCGTTATGGTGCCATTCGAAAGCTCTGTTTATGCCCTTTCAGGGATAGGTACTTGTTTTACGTTCTGGGTCTTATTTAGGCATGAAAATGATCACGTAAACAGCCCTATTTTGGCTAAAAACACCCCGCTGTGCGGTACCGGTACACATAAATAAACCGCATAGGCCGCTCGTAAGGTGTTAAATGGCAGTTTATTCTGGCTATCATGATTAGACAATTGTATTCAGCTTATGAAGGATCTGTGGGTAACGAGTATCTCATTTAACCTTTTGACTTTCATTTTAACACACAAATCTTTAGGCGATCTTCTGCTGTCAAACGTGAGTTGGTGGAATTGGGAGCGATCGGAAATACTTCGATCCGAGAGCTACGACCAACCCAGTAAGACGACTGACCAAAAATAAATTCTGCTATACGACTTGAGTTGGCGGTGAACCATTTTTCTTCGGGAGGGTCTAAATTTGTGTGTGTGAAAAATTTAAAGGAATCGAGTTGTCAATTATTTTTCCACGACATCTTTCACCCACAAAAATTAAGGAGAACATAAGATGTGTCTGTCTCTCTCTCTCTCTCTCTCTCTGAGTCAAAGAGTTTTTAGCTAACGTCTTGCCCATAATCAGCAGCAATAAGCGCGCTCACTCTGTCCTGTTAAAGAAATCGAGTTGTCAATAATTTTGCCACAACATCTTTCACCCACAAAAATTTGGGAGAGAAAAAATGTAGGAGAGATTTTTTTTAGGAGAGACTACCTGGCCGGGCTGCTCCACCCAGAGAGATTTTTGTGCGATAATTTTTGGTGAGTCGTCTGACTGGGGGTACGACACATGATAAGAAGCATGACCTAGGACAGTAGACGACACATTATACGAAGCATGACCTAGCTATATGACGCATTATACGAAGCGTGACAGCGAGAGGGAGAGTGTCTAACTCTCTCTCTCTCTCTCTCTCTCACACATTGTGTATGTCTCTCTCTCTCTCTCTCTCTCTGAGTCAAAGATTTTTTTAGCTAAAGTCTTGCCCATATTCTGTATGCTTGCTGCACCGTGTTGCCTGTGTTGGTGCACCTGTGCCAGCGCTACCACATACGAGACCGTATTAGGCCCCATGATTGGGTTATGAAACGATCTTTCACCCACAAAAATTTAGGAGAGAAGAAATTGTAAAAACTAGGACAAATAAAAGAAAAACATGAAAAATTCCATTTTATTTTCCGATTTACATTATACGAAGCATGACCTAGCTATACGACGAATTATAAGTACGAAGCACCACAGTACCAGTTACTCCCATTAATTTTAGGTCACTTGATCCTAAAGTTAAGAAAGTGGAGGATCTGATGGGAGGGGATTGAGAGGTGCTTAGGCGGCTGTTGTCAAAGATACCCAGAGAGAGACTACCTGGCCGGGCTGCTCCACCTAGAGAGAGACTACCTGGCCGGGCTGCTGCGGCATCGCCGCTATACGGGTCCCTGTCGTGATTTTAACACACATATCTTTAGGCGATCTTCTGCTGTCCAACGTGAGTTGGTGGAATTGGGAGCGATCGGAAATACTTCGATCCGAGAGCTACGACCACCCCAGTCAGACGACTCACCAAAAATAAATTCTGCTATACGACTTGAGTTGGCGGTGAACCTTTTTTCTTCGGGAGGGTCTAAATTTGTGTGTGAAAAATTTAAAGAAATCGAGTTGTCAATTATTTTGCCACGACATCTTTCACCCACAAAAATTTAGGAGAGAAAAGAAGATGTGTCTGTCTCTCACTCTCTCTCTCTCTCTGAGTCAAAGATTTTTTAGCTAACGTCTTGCCCATAATCAGCAGCAATGAGCGCGCTCACGCTGTCCTGTTAAAGAAATCGAGTTGTCAATTATTTTGCCATGACATCTTTCACCCACAAAAATTTAGGAGAGAAAAAATTTAGGAGAGAAATTTTTTAGGAGAAGACTACCTGGCCGGGCTGCTCCACCCAGAGAGATTTTTGTGGGATTATTTTTGGTGAGTTGTCTGACTGGGGATACGACACATTATAAGAAGCACGACCTAGGACAGTATACGACGCAATAAAACGAAGCATGACCTAGCTATACGACGCATTATATGAAGCGTGACAGCGAGAGGGAGAGTGTCTAACCCTCTCTCTCTCTTACACACTGTGTCTCTCTCTCTCTGAGTCAAAGATATTTTAGCTAACATCTTGCCCATAATCAGCAGCAATGAGCGCGCTCACGCTGTCCTGTTAAAGAAATCGAGTTGTCAATTATTTTTCCACGACATCTTTCACCCACAAAAGTTTAGGAGAGAAGATAATTATTTTTGGCGAGTCGTCTGACTGGGGTACCGTATTCCACGATGGCCGACCTGAGGTTTTGCATCCATCTAATATTTTGAGTGTGAATATTTGTCTTGTGTGTGAAAAATAATGTATTTTTATTCTGTAATATAATAAAAACAACAAACAATAATTCTCCCTACCAACAATTCCTTTGAGACCTCTGGTGGACGCTTCTGAACTAGCGCCAGAGCTACGACTGTAGACATCACAATACCCAACACCTAGGATATGCACAGTTTATCTCAATTTGTGTGTGATTCTACAAGTTTTTATTATACAGTATATTTATGATATATGATAAGGGAAAGTCCATATGCAGCTGACACTGACTACAAACATATAAGCTGATTAATTATCATAACAAAATTGGCGGGAAAATAGCTGCTGACTTTGTATTGTAAATATACATTATTTATGAATATGGGTGATTTTATAATATATAAAACAAATAAAACTAAACTATGCATAGACCAAAGTATGTGTCAGCTTCAGAAATTTCGATTAACTGCATATATTATAGAATTGTTGAAGCAGAGGGAGGGTGGATAGCTCCGCGATGTCGCCCAATTACCACAAGGCGTCGCGGTAAAGCTTGCGTTCAGCGCCTCTATCGGCCACTGTAGGCATTTATTGATATGGAGAATTGTATTTTTTGTCCATTTTACCGGCGAGTAGTGCCGGCGATTCTCCCGCCACTGGCGGGATTTTAAGTATTCCGTACTCAGAGTACGATTTTTTGATAGAAGCAATCATAGTTGATTTCCAGTTGTTTGAACTTGTTTGAAATTTGAACTTGCTCACCGAGGCTATGCTTCGTATATTGCTCGTTTACCGAGGCGATGCTTCGCATATTGCGTCGTTTACCGAGACGATGCTTCGTATTTTGCGTCGTTCACCGATGCGATGCTTCGATTGCGTCGTTAAATGAGGCCATGCTTCTTATATTACATCGATAAATGTTGAAAAATAGCGACAAAATTAGCTCTCTTGGAAAAGCATGTGATTTTTCACACAAAAATGTAGGTGATCTTCTGCTGTCCAACGTGAGTTGGTGGGCTTTGGGAGCGATCGGAAATACTTCGATTCGAGAGCTCCGACAACCCCAGGCAGACGACTCACCAAAAATAAATTCTGCTATTCAACTTGAGTCGGCGGTGAACCTTTTTTCCGGAGGGTCTAAATTTGTGTGTGTGAAACATTTCGTCGTGGACAAATTACAAACAATCTTTTTTCGAGAAAAAGCTAAATTTTTCGAAGAGCGACTCTCCATCATTTCTCGATGACGGCTGAGGAGATGTTCGAGGGCATTTCACAGGAAAATGTACCTCCCCCAATGCTTCGTAAAGTGTGTTGGTCACCTAATCAATGCTTCGTACAGTATGTCGTTACACCTAGGCCATGCTTCGTATAGTACGTCATACGCCTAGGTCATGCTTCGTATAGTACGTCATACACAAAGGCCATGCTTCGTATAGTACGTCATACACCTAGGTCATGCTTCGTATAGTACGTCATACACCTAGGCCATGCTTCGTATAGTACGTCATACACCTAGGTCATGCTTCGTATAGTACGTCATACACCTAGGCCATGCTTCGTATAGTACGTCATACACCTAGGTCATGCTTCGTATAGTACGTCATACACCTAGGTCATGCTTCGTATAGTACGTCATACACCTAGGTCATGCTTCGTATAGTACGTCATACACCTAGGTCATGCTTCGTATAGTACGTCATACACCTAGGTCATGCTTCGTATAGTACGTCATACACCTAGGCCATGCTTCGTATAGTACGTCATACACCTAGGTCATGCTTCGTATAGTACGTCATACACCTAGGTCATGCTTCGTATAGTACGTCATACACCTAGGTCATGCTTCGTATAGTACGTCGTTACACCTAGGCCATGCTTCGTATAGTACGTCATACACCTAGGCCATGCTTCGTATAGTACGTCATACACCTAGGTCATGCTTCGTATAGTAGTCATTTTGCAACTGGCCTGTCAGGAATATTAATATTAGGGAGCTTTGTGAATAGAGACTTCAATTATTGGCTCTCCATGTGTGGAAAATGTTATATAACTATTTTTTGTTTTCGAGGCAGGGTACCGTCTAGTGCGTCTTCCATTTGGGCACGGTTGTTTCGTTCATCTGGACAGGGTACCGTCTAGGTGCTTCGTTCATAAGGGTATTGTCTAGTGCTTCGTTTATGTGTACAGGTTACCGGCTAGTGCTTTGAGCCAATGCTAGTTATTATTAGGGAACATTTCTGGACTCAGGTCAGTCAGTAACTGGCCTTCGGACAGGAAGCATCTACCTAACAACGAAGACACACCTTCGAGGTGTTCCAATCGTCCCCCATGATGAAATTTCTGCCACCAGCTCCCTCTATTGCGATTACGGCCGTCGAACACAGTTTTGTTGTAAGTCTTTTTGATTCTCTGTCCTCACAACTCAGTGTCCTCAACTTAAATGCTTCTTCTGAAATCACTGTGTTGGGTGATTTTAATGTCCATAATGTTGAATGGCTCACTCATTCAGCCAGGACTGATGATGCTGGTCTTGAATGTGAGCTATTTGCAGACTCATTTAATCTCACTCAACTAGTCAACCAACCCACCGTGTACCAGATAATCCTAATCATAATTCCCACCTACTGGACTTATTTTTAACAACCAATTCAGAAAATTATGATGTTACAGTGAGGTCCCCGCTTGGATCTTCTGATCACTGTCTGATACAGGCCACCTGTCTATCACCTACCACACCTTCCCACTCTGAACCTGTTTTGGTGACTAAATGGCATTACGATAGGGCAGACTGGGAGGGTCTTCAAGGTTTCTTTATTGATATTCCCTGGACCTCTTTCTTTTCTAATGATGCACACTCCACCTTGAGCCACATACAAGATTTTGTAAAAATTGGAATGGAAACTTTTATTCCTCATCAAAAGTACAGTAAAAGATCTAATTCACCTAAATGGTTTGACCATAATTGTGCTAGAGTAACTGAACAAAAAGCAATAGCCTACAATGCATACACAAGATCAAAAACACAGGAAGCCTTTAATTACTTTAGAAACATCAGAAATCATGCCAAAACTGTATTAAACCTAACTAAATCAAACTTTCTCCACAAGCAGGCAAATAAACTTCTAAATAATCCAAATGATAACAAAATATTTTGGTCTACTCTTAACTCATTTAAATCCAACTTCACTACTGCTTCATCCATTCCACCATTAGAATCTCCGACTGGCAATCTTGTAAGTGACCCACGAGGTAAAGCTAACCTTCTTGCGGATATTTTCTCCACCAACTCAACCTTAGATGAAATAAATCAAGATGTCCCTGTACTTAATTTTAATTCGCCTGAAATTCCCTCACTTAAGATCCACACCAGACATGTCAAAACTATTTTGCAGAATCTCTCGGTAGATAAGGCTCCTGGTCCAGATGAAATTCCTCCAATAGTACTTAAGAATTGCTCCTTGGTGCTCGCTCCTGTATTGGCAAAAAATTTCCGTCTGTGTATTCATACCTCATGCTTCCCAGTACCCTGGAAAGAAGCAAACATCCATCCAGTTCCTAAAAAAGGTGCCTCTTCAGATCCATCAAACTACAGACCAATAGCTATAACTTCCACTCTTGGTAAAGTCTTTGAAATTATATTAAATAATCACATAATTAAGCATCTTGAGAATAATAAATTAATCAGTGATAGGCAATATGGTTTTAGACGATGTCGATCAACTGCAGACATGATTTGCCTTCTTACGCATCAAATCAACCAAGCTACAGACCAACATGGTGAAACACATACAATAGCACTGGATATATCAAAGGCATTTGATAGAGTCTGGCTTTGCATCATTAGTTCCACTAATTTCTTCTTATCTTCATAACAGAAAAATACGTGTAATGGTAGATGGCCTTTATTCTCAATTTCACTCAATAAATGCTGGTGTTCCCAGGGATCAGTTTTGGCCCCAATTCTGTTCCTCATTCATATCAATGATCTCATATCTACCACTCATAATCCAATACATTCCTACGCAGATGACTCAACACTCCACAGTTCCTTCACATTTACCAATTCTTTCACCCAACCCGATCTTATAAATTCAAAAATAAACACTGCAATTTCTCTGAACCAGGACCTTTCTAGAATTAATGGATGGGGACAAAAGAATCTAGTTTCCTTTAATGCACAGAAAACCAAGTACATTCAATTTTCTAACCGACAGAATCTCACTGACTCCCATATATTTTTTAATGATGTAAATATTCCCACTTCCCCTAGTATTGACATTCTCGGTGTAACATTAACTACTAACTTGAGCTGGACACATTATGTTAGAAGCATTGCTAAGAATGCCTCTAAAAAACTGGGACTCCTGTACAGAGTTCGAGAATTCTTCACTGACCGTGATATATAAAAGTCATGTGCGTTCTCAGATGGATTACTGTTCACCTCTGTGGTGTGGAAGTGGAGTGGTTGCATTGAGGCAGTTGGACAAAATTCAAAATAAAGCTATTAGATTAATCAATAACCCTGCAATCACACAGGACCTTCCTACATTATCCATACAAAGAAACGTTGCATCCCTTGCATTATTCTACAGATATTTTCACAGCAATTGTTCCGAGGAACTTGCTTCAATTGTGCCGCCTCTCCACATCTTTCCCCGTAGAACTAGGGCAGCTGAGAGCGCCCATGAATTTACACTTTCTCCTCCACAATGCAGAACTTCTGCTTATCAGAATTCATTTATCCCCAGAGCTACTACTCTTTGGAATTCACTTCCCTCGAATTGCTTTCCACAAACTTACAATCTACAAATGTTTAAATCCAGTTGTTACAAACATTTTATGAATGGAGGATGCCTTTAGGCACATGGACCTTTTTGTTTTATCTGTGTTTTTCCTTCCTCCGTTCATTGTCTCTTAAAAAAAAAAAAAAAAAAAAAAAAAAAAAAATACTGCATATTCGCATTTCGTCGTACTATGTTCGAGGGCATCTCACCGGGAAAATGTACCTCCCCCAGTGCTTCGTAAAGTGTGTTGCGTTTGAATCTGCTCATAGGAGTGTTTAAAACTTGAATCCTATCCTATATTTCAAAATATGAAATATGGCTAAACAATGAAAAATGGTGCGTGATTCGAAAATTACTCGATGGTTTTTTATGATTTTTTACACAGTGGTGGACATTAACACTTTGTAGCGTGCCTGGCCTACCCTCTCCGGCCTACATTGGAGGAAGTGAGCCGCGCTTTCCACCTCCTGCCTACCCTGTTAAAACCCAGTATAGTAAAACGCTCGCTCATCCTACTAGGCAGCTTGGGCCAAAAAGCCTCTAGCCGCGGCCAACACAATAATGGTATCGCTCGTTTTTCACCCACATTCACGATATTTCAGAAATTTGCTAAATAACATATTTGTATTCTCATTCTCATACATACTAAATCATAGCTATATTTTCCTTCACTACTCTCTTCACCACCCTCTTACTCTCCACATACCTGGCTCGTTTCTGTCTCTCGAAATCTTCATTCCCTCTACTACCCAACCACTCTCTATATGCTTTCTTCTTTTCTTCCACAGCTATCTTTACTTCTTCTGTCCACCATGCTGTACCTTTCACTCCCCTCCCTCTTCTCCTCACTCCACACCCCTCCTCACATGCTGCACAGATCTCATCCTTAAACACCTTGCTCATCTCTTCCACTTCCCCCATAACTTCCAGGTCGAACCCACCTAGTCGTCTTTCTACTGCTCTCCTGTACTCTTCCCTGATTTCCTCCTCCTGTAACCTCTCCACCCTCCTCACCATTCCACCTTCCTATCGCCTCCCTCCAGCTCTCCTCACCCACTTCTTTTGTATCCTAACCTTAGCTACTACTACATAATGATCCGACAGATCCCCTCCAATACCCCTATACGCCCTAGCATCCATCACAGATTTCTTCATTCGTTCATTGACACATACATAATCAATCAATGACTTTCTTTCCACCACTGTCTTATCCTCACACGTTTCCGTGTGTGCCTGTGGATCATTCTGTGTCGAAAGAAGGTGTTGGCTATCCACAGCCTCCTCCCCACACATACGTCCACAAGTGCACTACCATTCTCATTCAACTCTGATGGTACCCCCCACCGTCCCACCACTCCATCGACTTTCCTATCACCCACCTTACCATTCATATCCCCAATCAGAAATATTCTTTCGTTCTTGTCAAACTTCTCCAGGCGCGCCTCCGCATTCATCCAGAACTCCTCTTTCTTGCTTTCAAGTTGATCCTCTGTCGGGGCATACACACACACACAATCACCCACGTTTGTATTCCTACTTTTATTCTCACCCACACAATCCTTGAACCCACAGACCCATACTCTCTTACACATTCCTTCCATGTGTAATACTTGCGATGTGTTATATGTTTAGGTTCCTAATAATTGTACAGTAATATAGTATTTCAAAGAATTTTCCTTTCCTACACAGAACTAACAGAAGAGAGGATTGATGAATTAAAAAAGATGGTACTTCAAAGTATACATGACCGAGTACATGCGAGGAAGCACCTCTCTCTTCAGCATAGACGACAACTGGACGAGGAGATCGATCGTGTCCTCAAAACTAAGACTTTACGGACTATTA
>CM064529.1:23453976-23562196 GCA_032716605.1 Paralithodes platypus | reverse complement strand
ACACAAATTTAGACCCTCCCGAAGAAAAAAGGTTCACCGCCAACTCAAGTCGTATAGCAGAAGATCGCCTAAAGATATGTGTGTTAAAATCACGACAGGGACCCTTACAGCGGCGACGCCGCAGCAGCCCGGCCAGGTATTCTCTCTCTAGGTGGAGCAGCCCGGCCAGGTAGTCGCCTCTCTGGGTGGAGCAACCCGGCCAGGTAGTCTCTCTCTGGGTATCTTTGACAACAGCCGACTAAGCACCTCTCAATCCCCTCCCATCAGATCCTCCACTTTCTTAACTTTAGGATCAAGTGACCTAAAATTAATGGGAGTAACTGGTACTGTGGTGCTTCGTACTTATAATTTGTCGTATAGCTAGGTCATGCTTCGTATAATGTAAATCGGAAAATAAAATTGAATTGTTCATGTTTTTCTTTTATTTGTCCTAGATTTTACAATTTCTTCTCTCCTAAATTTTTGTGGGTGAAAGATCGTTTCATAACCCAATCGAGGGGCCGTATACGGTCTCGTATGTGGTAGCGCTGGCACAGGTGTGCCAACACAGACAACACGGCGCTGCAAGCACACAGAATACGGCGGCGGTGGCTGTGCTCCGACAAAGTACACACTCTCTCTCTCGCTGTCACGCTTCGTATAATGCGTCGTATAGCTAGGTCATGCTTCGTTTAATGCGTCGTATACTGCCCTAGGTAGCTTCGTATAATGTGTCGTACCCCAGTCAGACGACTCACCAAAAATTCCATCTCTCCTAAATTATTGTGGGTGAAAGATAGTTTCATAACCCAATCGAGTGGCCGAATACGGTCTTGTATGTGGCAGAGCTGGCACAGGTGCGCCAACACAGGCAACACGGCGCAGCAAGCACACAGAATACGGTACCCCAGTCAGACGACTCACCCAAAATATCTTCCCTCCTAAATTTTTGTGGGTGAAAGATGTCGTGGCAAAATAATTGACAACTCAATTTCTTTAAATTTTTCACACACACAAATTTAGACCCTCTCGAAGGAAAAAAGGTTCATGCCAATCAAGTCATATAGCAGAAGATTGCCTAAAGATATGTGTGTTAGAATCACGACAGGGACCCGTACAGTGGCGACGCCGCAGCAGCCTGGCCAGCTAATCTCTCTCTAGGTGGAGCAGCCCGGCCAGGTAGTCACCTCTCTGGGTGGAGCAGCCCAGTCAGGTAGTCTCTCTCTGGGTATCTTTGACCACTTTCTTAACTTTAGGATCAAGTGACCTAAAATTAATGGGAGTAACTGGTACTGTGGTGCTTCGTTCTTATAATTCGGCGTATAGCTAGGTCATGCTTCGTATAATGTAAATCGGAAAATAAAATGGAATTTTTCATGTTTTTCTTTTATTTGTCCTAGTTTTTACAATTTCTTCTCTCCTAAATTTTTGTGGGTGAAAGATCATTTCACAACCCAATCGAGGGGCTGAATATGGTCTCGTACGTGGTAGCGCTGGCACAGGTGCGCCAACATAGGCAACACGGCGCAGCAAGCACACAGAATACGGTACCCCAGTCAGACGACTCACCAAAAATATCTTTTCTCCTAAATTTTTGTGACTGAAAGATGTCGTGGAAAAATAATTGACAACTAGATTTCTTTAAATTTTTCACATACACAATTTTAGACCCTCCCGAAGAAAAAAGGTTCACCGCCAACTCAAGTCGTATAGCAGAAGATCGCCTAAAGATATGCGTGTTAAAATCACGACAGGGACCCGTACAGTGGCGACGCCGCATCAGCCTGACCAGGTAGTCTCTCTCTAAGTGGAGCAGCCCGGCCAGGTAGTCGCCTCTCTGGATGTGCAGCCCGGTCCAGGTAGTCTCTCTCTGGGTATCTTTGACAACAGCCGACTAAGCACCTCTCAATCCCCTCCCATCAGACCCTCCACTTTCTTACTTAGGATCAAGTAACCTAAAATTAATGGGAGTAACTGGTACTGTGGTGCTTCGTACTTATAATTCGTATAGCTAGGTCATGCTTCGTATAATGTAAATCGGAAAATAAAATGGAATTTTTTCATGTTTTCTTTTATTTGTCCTGGTTTTTACAATTTCTTCTCTCCTAAATGTTGTGGGTGAAAGATAGTTTCATAACCCATTCGAGGGGCCGAATACGGTCTCGTATGCTACCAGCGCTGGCATTGGTGCGCCAACACAGGCAACACGGCGCAGCAAGCACACAGAATACGGTACCCCAGTCAGACGACTCACCAAAAATATCTTCTCTCCTAAATTTTTGTGGGTGAAAGATGTCGTGGAAAAATAATTGACAACTCGATTTCTTTAACAGGACAGCGTGAGCGCGCTCATTGCTGCTGATTATGGGCAAGACGTTAGCTAAAAAATCTTTGACTCAGAGAGAGAGAGAGAGAGAGACAGACACAGTGTGTGAGAGAGAGAGAGTTACACACTCTCCCTCTCGCTGTCACGCTTCGTATAATGCGTCGTATAGCTAGGTCATGCTTCGTTTTATTGCGTCGTATACTGTCCTAGGGCATGCTTCGTATAATGTGTCGTACCCCCAGTCAGACGACTCACCAAAAATAATCCCACAAAAATCTCTCTGGGTGGAGCAGCCCGGCCAGGTAGTCTCTCCTAAAAAAATTCTCTCCTAAACTTTTTATTTGTGGGTGAAAGATGTCGTGGCAAAATAATTGACAACTCGATTTCTTTAACAGGACAGCGTGAGCGCGCTCATTGCTGCTGATTATGGGCAAGACGTTAGCTAAAAAATCTTTGACTCAGAGAGAGAGACAGACACATCTTCTTTTCTCTCCTAAAATTTTGTGGGTGAAAGATGTCGTGGAAAAATAATTGACAACTCGATTTCTTTAAATTTTTCACACACACAAATTTAGATCCTCCCAAAGAAAAAAGGTTCACAGCCAACTCAAGTCGTATAGCAGAAGGTCGCCTAAAGATTTGTGTGTTAAAATCATGACAGGGACCCATACAGCGGCGACGCCGCAGCAGCCCGGCCAGGTAGTCTTTCTCTAGGTGGAGCAGCCCGGCCAGGTAGTCGCCTCTCTGGGTGGAGCAGCCCGGCCAGGTAGTCTCTCTCTGGGTATCTTTGACAACAGCCGACTAAGCACCTCTCAATCCCCTCCCATCAGATCCTCCACTTTCTTAACTTTAGGATCAAGTGACCTAAAATAAATGGGAGTAACTGGTACTGTGGTGCTTCGTACTTATAATTCGTCGTATAGCTAGGTCATGCTTCGTATAATGTAAATCGGAAAATAAAATTGAATTGTTCATGTTTTTCTTTTATTTGTCCTAGATTTTACAATTTCTTCTCTCCTAAATTTTTGTGGGTGAAAGATCGTTTCATAACCCAATCGAGGGGCCGTATACGGTCTCGTATGTGGTAGCGCTGGCACAGGTGCGCCAACACAGACAACACGGCGCTGCAAGCACACAGAATACGGCGGCGGTGGCTGTGCTCCGACAAAGTACACACTCTCTCTCTCGCTGTCACGCTTCGTATAATGCGTCGTATAGCTAGGTCATGCTTAGTTTAATGCGTCGTATACTGCCCTAGGTCATGCTTCGTATAATGTGTCGTACCCCAGTCAGACGACTCACCAAAAATTCCTTCTCTCCTAAATTATTGTGGGTGAAAGATAGTTTCATAACCCAATCGAGTGGCCGAATACGGTCTTGTATGTGGCAGCGCTGGCACAGGTGCGCCAACACAGGCAACACGGCGCAGCAAGCACACAGAATACGGTACCCCAGTCAGACGACTCACCCAAAATATCTTCCCTCCTAAATTTTTGTGGGTGAAAGATGTCGTGGCAAAATAATTGACAACTCAATTTCTTTAACAGGACAGCGTGAGCGCGGTCATTGCTGCTGATTATGGGCAAGACGTTAGCTAAAAAATCTTTGACTCAGAGAGAGAGAGAGAGAGAGAGACAGACACATCTTCTTTTCTCTCCTAAATTTTTGTGGGTGAAAGATGTCGTGGAAAAATATTTGACAACTTGATTTCTTTAAATTTTTCACACACACAAATTTAGACCCTCTCGAAGGAAAAAGGTTCACCGCCAATTCAAGTCATATAGCAGAAGATTGCCTAAAGATATGTGTGTTAGAATCACGACAGGGACCCGTACAGTGGCGACGCCGCAGCAGCCTGGCCAGCTAATCTCTCTCTAGGTGGAGCAGCCCGGCCAGGTAGTCACCTCTCTGGGTGGAGCAGCCCAGTCAGGTAGTCTCTCTCTGGGTATCTTTGACCACTTTCTTAACTTTAGGATCAAGTGACCTAAAATTAATGGGAGTAACTGGTACTGTGGTGCTTCGTACTTATAATTCGGCGTATAGCTAGGTCATGCTTCGTATAATGTAAATCGGAAAATAAAATGGAATTTTTCATGTTTTTCTTTTATTTGTCCTAGTTTTTACAATTTCTTCTCTCCTAAATTTTTGTGGGTGAAAGATCATTTCACAACCCAATCGAGGGGCTGAATATGGTCTCGTACGTGGTAGCGCTGGCACAGGTGCGCCAACATAGGCAACACGGCGCAGCAAGCACACAGAATACGGTACCCCAGTCAGACGACTCACCAAAAATATCTTTTCTCCTAAATTTTTGTGGGTGAAAGATGTCGTGGAAAAATAATTGACAACTAGATTTCTTTAAATTTTTCACATACACAATTTTAGACCCTCCCGAAGAAAAAAGGTTCACCGCCAACTCAAGTCGTATAGCAGAAGATCGCCTAAAGATATGCGTGTTAAAATCACGACAGGGACCCGTACAGTGGCGACGCCGCATCAGCCTGACCAGGTAGTCTCTCTCTAAGTGGAGCAGCCCGGCCAGGTAGTCGCCTCTCTGGAGTGGTGCAGCCCGGTCAGGTAGTCTCTCTCTGGGTATCTTTGACAACAGCCGACTAAGCACCTCTCAATCCCCTCCCATCAGATCCTCCACTTTCTTAACTTTAGGATCAAGTAACCTAAAATTAATGGGAGTAACTGGTACTGTGGTGCTTCGTACTTATAATTCGTCGTATAGCTAGGTCATGCTTCGTATAATGTAAATCGGAAAATAAAATGGAATTTTTCATGTTTTTCTTTTATTTGTCCTGGTTTTTACAATTTCTTCTCTCCTAAATTGTTGTGGGTGAAAGATAGTTTCATAACCCATTCGAGGGGCCGAATACGGTCTCTTATGTACCAGCGCTGGCATTGGTGCGCCAACACAGGCAACACGGCGCAGCAAGCACACAGAATACGGTACCCCAGTCAGACGACTCACCAAAAATATCTTCTCTCCTGAATTTTTGTTGGTGAAAGATGTCGTGGAAAAATAATTGACAACTCGATTTCTTTAACAGGACAGCGTGAGCGCGCTCATTGCTGCTGATTATGGGCAAGACGTTAGCTAAAAAATCTTTGACTCAGAGAGAGAGAGAGAGAGAGAGACAGACACAGTGTGTGAGAGAGAGAGAGAGAGTTACACACTCTCCCTCTCGCTGTCTCGCTTCGTATTATGCGTCGTATAGCTAGGTCATGCTTCGTTTAATGCATCGTATACTGTCCTAGGTCATGCTTCGTATAATGTGTCGTACCCCCAGTCAGACGACTCACCAAAAATAATCCCACAAAAATCTCTCTGGGTGGAGCAGCCCGGCAAGGTAGTCTCTCCTAAAAATGTTCTCTCCTAAATTTTTGTGGGTGAAAGATGTCGTGGTAAATAATTGACAACTCAATTTCTTTAACAGGACAGCGTGAGCGCGCTCATTGCTGCTGATTATGGGCAAGATGTTAGCTAAAAAATCTTTGACTCAGAGAGAGACAGACACATCTTCTTTTCTCTCCTAAATTTTTGTGGGTGAAAGATGTCGTGGAAAAATAATTGACAACTCGATTTCTTTAAATTTTTCACACACACAAATTTAGACCCTCCCGAAGAAAAAAGGTTCACCGCCAACTCAAGTCGTATAGCAGAAGATCGCCTAAAGATATGTGTGTTAAAATCACGACAGGGACCCGTACAGCGGCGACGCCGCAGCAGCCCGGCCAGGTATTCTCTCTCTAGGTGGAGCAGCCCGGCCAGGTAGTCGCCTCTCTGGGTGGAGCAGCCCGGCCAGGTAGTCTCTCTCTGGGTATCTTTGACAACAGCCGACTAAGCACCTCTCAATCCCCTCCCATCAGATCCTCCACTTTCTTAACTTTAGGATCAAGTGACCTAAAATTAATGGGAGTAACTGGTACTGTGGTGCTTCGTACTTATAATTCGGCGTATAGCTAGGTCATGCTTCGTATAATGTAAATCGGAAAATAAAATGGAATTTTTCATGTTTTTCTTTTATTTGTCCTAGATTTTACAATTTCTTCTCTCCTAAATTTTTGTGGGTGAAAGATCGTTTCATAACCCAATCGAGGGGCCGAATACGGTCTCGTATGTGGTAGCACTGGCACAGGTGCGCCAACACAGACAACACGGCGCTGCAAGCACACAGAATACGGCGGCGGTGGCTGTGCTCCGACAAAGTACACACTCTCTCTCTCGCTGTCACGCTTCGTATAATGCGTCGTATAGCTAGGTCATGCTTCGTTTAATGCGTCGTATACTGCCCTAGGTCATGCTTCGTATAATGTGTCGTACCCCAGTCAGACGACTCACCAAAAATTTCTTCTCTCCTAAATTATTGTGGGTGAAAGATCGTTTCATAACCCAATCGAGTGGCCGAATACGGTCTTGTATGTGGCAGCGCTGGCACAGGTGCGCCAACACAGGCAACACGGCGCAGCAAGCACATAGAATACGGTACCCCAGTCAGACGACTCACCCAAAATATCTTCCCTCCTAAATTTTTGTGGGTGAAAGATGTCGTGGCAAAATAATTGACAACTCAATTTCTTTAACAGGACAGCGTGAGCGCGGTCATTGCTGCTGATTATGGGCAAGACGTTAGCTAAAAAATCTTTGACTCAGAGAGAGAGAGAGAGAGACAGACACATCTTCTTTTCTCTCCTAAATTTTTGTGGGTGAAAGATGTCGTGGACAAATATTTGACAACTTTATTTCTTTAAATTTTTCACACACACAAATTTAGACCCTCCCGAAGAAAAAAGGTTCACCGCCAACTCAAGTCATATAGCAGAAGATCGCCTAAAGATATGTGTGTTAAAATCACGACAGGGACCCGTACAGTGGCGACGCCGCAGCAGCCTGGCCATGTAATCTCTCTCTAGGTGGAGCAGCCCGGCCAGGTAGTCGCCTCTCTGGGTGGAGCAGCCCGGTCAGGTAGTCTCTCTCTGGGTATCTTTGACAACAGCCACCTAAGCACCTCTCAATCCCCTCCCATCAGATCCTCCACTTTCTTCACTTTAGGATCAATTGACCTAAAATTAATGGGAGTAACTGGTACTGTGGTGCTTCGTACTTATAATTCGGCGTATAGCTAGGTCATGCTTCGTATAATGTAAATCGGAAAATAAAATGGAATTTTTCATGTTTTTCTTTTATTTGTCCTAGTTTTTACAATTTCTTCTCTCCTAAATTTTTGTGGGTGAAAGATCATTTCACAACCCAATCGAGGGGATGAATACGGTCTCGTACGTGGTAGCGCTGGCACAGGTGCGCCAACATAGGCAACACGGCGCAGCAAGCACACAGAACACGGTACCCCAGTCAGACGACTCACCAAAAATATCTCTTCTCCTAAATTTTTGTTGGTGAAAGATGTCGTGGAAAAATAATTGACAACTCGATTTCTTTAACAGGACAGCGTGAGCGTGCTCATTGCTGCTGATTATGGGCAAGACGTTAGCTAAAAAATCTTTGACTCAGAGAGAGAGAGAGACAGACACAGTGTGTGAGAGAGAGAGAGAGTTACACACTCTCCCTCTCGCTGTCTCGCTTCGTATAATGCGTCGTATAGCTAGGTCATGCTTCGTTTAATGCATCGTATACTGTCCTAGGTCATGCTTCGTATAATGTGTCGTACCCCCAGTCAGACAACTCACCAAAAATAATCCCACAAAAATCTCTCTGGGTGGAGCAGCCCGGCCAGGTAGTCTCAGTTAATCTCAGCGGGTTAATCATAATCAAATCATAATCATATTTTTCTTCATAATAATCAATGATTAAAATGTGATTATTGTGATTATTTCATTGTATTTTCCATGTAGCAATACTATTTCTCCTAAATAAATTAGCCAATTTCATATATATATATGTTCCAGATCCAAGCATGTTTGCAAAGCATTAAATTAAGGGACTATCAATCTAAATTAACACATAAGTGAGTAATGTTCTGTATAACAAAACCAATAAAATCTCTTATACAAAATGTATGTTTTTTTTTATAACAATAGTTTGTAAGTGATTTAAATACAGTGTAGTTATTTATATTACTCGACTGTGGTCTACCAATATGTGCTACCAGACGCAAGCCGCCATCTAAACTATAACTTTTGTAGTTTAGCCACCTCCGGAGACACAGGGTCTCAACCCAGGGTCCGAAGCAGGATAACACCGGACGGTAGGGAATTTAATGCAGTCTCACCTCTCCGACCCCGCAGTCTCACCTCTCCGACCCTATTTTAGTAAAGCATTTGTACATATTGTGATAATACAAATGTAACAAAGGATTAGCTGATATTTTCATTTCATTACAGGATATAACAATAAAAACAAGTATTTTGTAATATTTTGTTTATTTTCATCCTTCATTCTACAGCATCGAAACATCCCATTGGTAAGTTGTTTGGCCGTTGAAGCTGGATTTCATTTCAAACACTCTAATTAATATGATGTAGGCATCTTGTACTATCGTCGGAGATACTCCACAGTCACTTGGAATCACTGGGAATCACCAGGAATCACCTGGATCAAACCAGGAATGAAGTGCGAGTTATTGAAAATTTGAAAATTTCGGATTACTGTAATATACGAGTCGATAGGAGTAATATAGGAATCACTGGGAATTAGATAGGAGTCACTGGGAGTCACCGAGCATCGCTGGGATTTGTTAGGAATGAGATGCGAGTATGCCAGCCATTGTGTGTTTGACCCTATAATTGAAATTAATTTTTCCTCAAGTATGTCTCTTGTAGGCTATAACTACAGTCCTCTAATATCATCATTAACCCTTAACTGGCGGTGCGCAACTTATGTCGAGTGAAATAAATATGGACTATGTGGCGGTGCACAACTTATGTCGACCACCATTTTCAGCACGTAATGTTGCTGAGAGAGAGAGCTGAGCGGTGGGACGAGCGTAGCAATGCTATGACCGGTCCCCACGACCACCGTGGACATACTGAACTGTATTCTACTTTCCCCCCTCCTTTCTCACTCACTACACAGGGAATTATGTAAGGAAATTATCTTATTTCAGGGTTTTTGCACTCGTGTTGCACGATCGTTGCAAGAGAACCAGTGGTCGTACAAGGATGGTTCGGGTGTCATTGTAAAACTCTGTTTACGCCCTTTCAGAGATAGATACTTGTTTTACGCTCTGGTTCTTATTTAGGCATGAAAATGATCACGTAAACAACCCTATTTAGGGTAAAAAAAACCCGCTGGGCGCTACGGTCAAATAGACCACCTAGCCCGCTAAATAAGGGTTAAGTATTATGACTGTATTCATACATCATTTCAGACATTAATATAATACGATAAGTCTGTTGTTTTTGTTGTTGTTGTTCCCCAAGCTGCCTGGCCGAACAGCCCCAAGGCCCCGAGCAATTCCAAGGCCATAACTGAGCGCCCCCACAGAACCCTCCCTGCCGACCACAATAAAGCCTGGGTGACCGAAGCCACTCCATGGCGGGGAGCTGAGGAGGGTACGGAAACGCCCGGGAAACCATAGCCCCACCCAGGGCCCTGTGCCCCTCAGCAATTATGAAGAGAAAGATTGAGGGGCAAGGGAAAAATGTGACGCTTTGGCTTCCAATCTTGGTAGATTGGGAGGTCAATCCACGGAAAAGATGCCGTCACTTGAGATCTAGAAAATATATAAGTTAAAGGAACAGTCAGAGTAAGCTATGGGTATGGCAGAGATCGCTCAGTTCTCACTCTGATAGACCAGCACATCAGCCCATGACTAGAACCCAATCCTCTCAGCATCAGCTAGGAAAGGCCCTAGAAAGCCGCCTTTGGCGGGGGGGATAGCTCCCCTATTTCAACACCTTTCGGGGTCGGGCACCCGCCCATGATAAGTCTGTATTATTATGTACCGTAAGGTCATAATATCAATGCTTACTATACTTAAAGAAACTAATATATTTAAACTATTGTCTAAATAGTGGATAGTTAATCGTTTCCACCTTCCTGTTTTCATTCGTTACCGAGTTCTGTAATATTTCATACGGTTACCTAATATAGGTAACACTTATAGGTTCTGTTAGTTTGCTTAGGTTAGGTCAGGGGAGTTGCAGAGCTTCTAGATTATTAACCGGCGACTACAACGGCCCCTAAACAACCAAGCTATGATTCCGTTGGCTCAAAGTCTACCCCGGCGACTACAACGCCCCTCGAAGTAGTAATCCACAAGTCCACTCTCCACCACCAAGCGAACTTGACATTTCAAAAAAACATACAAACACGTATCCACCACTCTCGTTATGTTAGGTAAGGGGAGTTGCAGAGCTTGTAGACTACAAGTAGGGTATTGTAACATTAGGAAAATCTGCAGAAGATCAAGCTTTCTTTCTTGAATCCTTCCATTGTGACCGACGTTCACTTGGTAATCAGGGGACGGTTCGGTCTTACCGTACCAATTGACGTGCTAAAAGGTAAAGCATCTTCCGTAGAACTGCCTCGCTCATGAGCAACCTACCAGATCGACGTAGTTAGAAAATCATCTGCGACATCCCGTTTTTCGGTAATTTATAACGTTGATCACTCCATTCACGAAGATTCGTATCTAGCTTACAGTATCACGAATGACATTATCTGGAACCATTATACCCTCATTGTCGGTAACGCCATGAATGTGGACAACGACGAGGAGAAACATGGGCGTGAGATTTTGAAGGGTGTCACCATAATATTAATGAGATATGCTTAAGTGTTGGGATATTTGCGTGCCGCAGAGGTGCCCCGGTTTGTACTAGATGATAGCAGAATACACTTTTTCTATTCTAGGACAGATGTTGGAGGTTATTGGTAATAATAATCTGATTCCATACAGTAATGAGGACACTAACTACCTTGGCGCAATTAGAGACTTTATTACTGAAATTATTACCAGAAATGATGATAAACTGAAATTAGTGTTGAGTTTGGGACATTCCTTAATACCTAAGCTCAGGAAAACAATTATTGGTCAATAAAAACACAAATAATTTTGTTTTCCCCCCAATATGGTCAACTTTATAATTTCTTTTTAACATATTTGGCTTTATCAACTTCCATTTTTTTCAGTTATTACAAAATGGATGCAAGATTTGGAATAAGCATAACATTCTACTCCTATTGCATAGTTCTGGTAACGCTAGCCCCATTTCTGCCAGCTAGGAGTAGGTTACCAGAACTTTGCATTAGGAGTAGTGTTTTATGCTGATTTAAAAAATGCACCTAGAAATTGGATTAATCTTCAGAGAAAGGAAATATGGTCAACTTTATCATTTCTTTTTAACGTATTTGTCTTTACCACTTTCATTTTTTTCTGCCAGTTTTGCCCTTAAAAAACCTTTAGTAACTCATATAGCATAAAAACCATTATATGTTGACGGACAGGCTAGTGGAAAATATGCTTTTTCGGGACAGGCTAGTTTTGCCAAATTTGGGCCAGTCAGAAAAAAAATCACATTAGGGAACAAAATTGTGCCTATCATAGGTGAACGGACAGGCCAATAGCAAAAAAAAGTTCCCTAAAAAGAGAGTATAGACATTTTTGAAAGCTGGCATGTCTTCTTTGGGACAGGTTAAATGAGAGCAAACTTCCAGCGAGAAGGAAAGACGATAGAGGAGAGACAGAGACGAAAGAGTTTGCCTAGGCAGGGGGTCAGCACGGAAGCACAGTTTTTAAGAACAACAGGAGGAACACTGTCCGGACTGTACGCCTTCTTAGTATTAAGACCAGAGAGGGTAGAAAGTACATCTTTAGAAGAGATTAGGATATTAGGCATAAGTAGGAGAGAGGAGGGTGGAGAGGGATGAATAGCACCGGAATCATCCAAGGTAGAGTTTCTGGCAAATGTTTGAGCAAAGAGTTCAGCTTTGTCAGAGGAAGAAGTGATGGTTGTGCCATCAGAGTGGAAAAGGGGAGGGAAAGACGAGGAAGAAAAGTTGTTGGAGAGGTTTTTGGCTAGATGCCAGAAAGCTTGGGAAGAGCTAGAGTTGGATAGTTCAGTGCATTTATTATTGATGAAAGAGTGCTTGTCAAGTCGAAGAACAGATTTGGCTTGATTCCGAGCAGAAACATAGGAAGAATGAGATTCCGGAGTTTTAAGGCGTCGGTACAGTTTGAATGGTTCCTCCTTGTTGTCGACAGCAGTAGAACAAGCGTGAGTAAACCAAGATTTTTTTTGCATTAGACTGAGAGAAAGAAAATGGAATGTACGCTTCCATGCCCGAGAGAATTACCTCGGTAATGCGTTCATCACCCTCCGAGGGTCCTCGGCCACGGAAGCAGAAGTCATTCCATGGGAAATCAAAGAAGTACTGCCGGAGAGCCTCCCAGTCGGCAGCGCCAAAGTGCTACATGCGCCGCCGGCTGGGAGGATCGGATGGTCGTACTGAAGATATAGGACAGGTGACGGAGATAAGTTTATGGTCGGAGGAGCCCAAAGGAGAGAAAATATTGACAGTATAAGAAGGGTTAGAAGTCAGAAATAAGTCAAGAATGTTGGGCCGATTTCCGAAGCGATCCAGGATATGGGTGGGTTGCTGGACCAGCTGCTCTAGGTCATTTATGATAGAAAAGACGTAGGCTTGTTCACCAGGTTCGCTTGTGTTGGTTGTCATGTTTATATTTGTAAATATCATAAATACCATTAATGAAAGAAGCCCCGGACCACCTGGATAGCTTGTCGACTGTACATATAAATCATTAAATTCAAAGTGGAAGGAACGTCCGAATATAACCCCTTATGTACCAGCGATGTTGTTTGTAATATAGTCGGGCTACTTTTAGACGATTATATTAAGTTAAATAAAGGCCTCCAGCAATTAACAGGCTGGAACCCTTTTCACTACTTCAGATCCTTCTTAGGTTGCATAAAATTGCCTAAATATTGCTAGAATAACATTGAAAAGACGTCGGCAGTACAGAAGGGGTTAAGACAAATATATTTCGAGGGTATGTATAATGTATAATTACTCCTTTAGAAGATAATCAGGGCATTGCATGGGTTATAAGTTGTGTCTGCATGTGAATAAATCAGAAGACATAAACAAAATATTTAATGGTGACATCTTGGGTCAATTTTATGCTGTAGACTAAGTGAAGGGTGGAGAAGTACTTGAGTGTGAGGCGTCTGCTCAAGAAGATAATTATTGCCGCTACTAATTTAAGTACGGGTAAGGTCTGGTCCTGTCCAGTGTGGGGTTTGGCATCCGTTACCCAATCTTAGGTGTTTCCGTTTGTCTCTTTTCCTGTGCTACTTTTCCTACTTCGGGGGCGGGGCCTTGGAATCTTCTTCCCCTTGTAAAATTAACCTACTAGATGAGAAAGTGGTCTCGGATCCTAAGAATTGGAACAGCGTATGTTGTTCCTGTTCGGGTTCTGTATCGAGTCGGCCACCCCCAGCTATGGGTAGATCCTGGCTATAGACATACATGCATACACTAATTCAAGTTTAGTTTTATGGGGTTCTATGTTTAAAATAGCTATTATCTCTGTAGAATAGAATTACCCTAACAGGGAGTTGACTATTTATTGTATTCTGGTGTTCATTGGATATTTATTTGTTCAGTTTAGGAAGGATCTGTGTGATTCAGAGGATTTGGTAAAATTGTTCATGGTTATCTAATATACAATATAACAAGATCCATCATTTAAAGGAGGTAAGGTAGTTGGTAGTGTACATAATACATACATATACACTATATACTGTACAGTATATATATATATATATATATATATATATTTTTTTTTTTTCTATGTGAATGAGGGAGACAAAAGGCATAACTGCCTGCAGCGAGTGCCTCCCCAGATTTCAAAGAGTGACAGGGCCGAAATCAAGGGACGTTCGAGCTAAAATGTCTGGACACACGGAGTTTGAAACAATTTAAGTCATAGGAAGAGGGAAAGACTGATTCTGGGAGAGAGTTCCAGACATCAGCCGTTGAATAGAAGAAAGTCTGAGAATAGCGTTTCACTCTTGGGTTGGAGAGTTGCACAGAGTAGGGGTGGGATTGTGTTGCAAGGCGGGTACTACATACCCTACGTAGAGGAGGTGGTATACACTGGGAAAGCTCCGAGGAACAATGATTATTGTAGTAGCGATAGAATAGCGAGAGAGATGCATCATTGCAGCGAAGAGAGAGAGATTGCAAGGAGCTGGTGAGTGGACGGGAGTTAATGATACGAAAGGCTTTCCTTTCTACTTTATCTAGGAGTGCGGTGTGAGAGGATCCTCCCGACACATGTGAACAATACTCAATACAAGGACCCACTGTGCCCCTGTACAGAGCAAGAAGCTGTGCAGGGGAAAAGAACCCCTTGAGGCGGTTGAGCACACCAAGCTTCTGGGAGGCTGCCTTAGCGAGACTGGTAATATGGTCTTTCCAAGTGAGAGCAGAAGAAAAAGATACACCGAGAACAGTGAGTGAAGATGAAGGGTTGATTTTTGTATTGTTGAAGAATAAGGGATAGTCCTCTGGAGGTTCCTGACGGGTAGTAAGATGGATAAATTGAGTTTTGGAAGCATTAAATGCAACAAGGTTTCTTCTATCCCAATTGGAAATAGTAGCTAGATCAGAAGATAAGTATTTTATGGCTTCATTACGTTTACTTTTGAGGGACTGCTGGCAGGGGCATTCTGGAAAACTAATTGAGTGGTGTAAGGTAGAGTCGTCTGCATATGAATGGATGGGACTGGATGTACAGTTGAGAAGATCATTTATGAAAATTAGAAAGAGAATAGGAGATAGGACAGAACCCTGAGGGACACCGGAGTTGATAGGATGAGGAAATGAGCAATGGCCGTCCACAACCGCAGCTATAGAACGGCCGGAATTGAAATTAGGGACAAAGGCACAGATGGAGGGACAGAAACCGAAGGAGGGCAGTTTGGAAATTAAAGATTTGTGCCAGACTCTATCGAAGGCCTTCGATATGTCTAGTGCAACAGAAAAAGTCTCACCGAAGTCCTGAAAGTTGGATGACCAAGAGTTAGTAAGATATGAAAGAAGATCACCAGTAGAGCGACCCTTAAGGAAGCCATACTGGCGATCTGAGAGCAGATTACGAGATGCTTAAGAAATTTGGAAGCAAGAATAGTTTCAAAAACTTTAGAGATACGAGAGATGAGAGCAACTGGACAATAGTTGGAGGGTTGAGAGCTGTCACCCTTCTTTGGGACAGGTTAAATGAGAGCAAACTTCCAGCAAGAAGGAAAGACGTTAGAGGAGAGACAAAGACGAAAGAGTTTGCCTAGGCAGGGGATCAGCACGGAAGCACAGTTTTTAAGAACAACAGGAGGAACACCGTCCGGACCATACGCCTTCTTAGTATTAAGCCCAGAGAGGGTAGAAAGTACATCTTTAGAAGAGATTAGGATATTAGGCATAAGTAGGAGAGAGGGGAGTGGAGAGGGAGGAATAGCACTGGAATCATCCAAGGTAGAGTTTCTGGCAAAAGTTTGAACAAAGAGTTCAACTATGTCAGAGGAAGAAGTGATGGTTGTGCCATCAGAGTGGAAAAGGGGAGGGAAAGACGAGGAAGAAAAGTTGTTGGAGAGGTTTTTGGCTAGATGCCAGAAAGCTTGGGAAGAGCAAGAGTTGGATAGTTCAGTGCATTTATTATTGATGAAAGAGTGCTTGGCAAGTCAAAGAACAGATTTGGCTTGATTCCGAGCAGAAACATAGGAAGAATGAGATTCTGGAGTTTTAAGGCGTCGGTACAGTTTGAATGGTTCCTCCTTGTTGTGGACAGCAGTAGAACAAGCATGAGTAAACCAAGATTTTTTTGCATTAGACTGAGAGAAAGAAAATGGAATGTACGCTTCCATGCTCAAGAGAATTACCTCGGTAATGAGTTCATCACCCTCCGAGGATCCTCGGCCACGGAAGCAGAAGTCATTCCATGGGAAATCAAAGAAGTACTGCCGGAGAGCCTCCCAGTCGGCAGCGCCAAAGTTCCACAAGCGCCGCCGGCTGGGAGGATCGGATGGTCGTACTGAAGAGATAGGACAGGTGACGGAGATAAGTTTATGGTCGGAGGAGCCCAAAGGAGAGAAAATATTGACAGTATAAGAAGAAGTGGTAGAAGTCAGAAATAAGTCAAGAATGTTGGGCCGATCTCCGAAGCGATCCGGGATACGGGTGGGTTGCTGGACCAGCTGCTCTAGGTCATTTATGATATAAAAGACATAGGCTTGTTCACCAGGTTCGCTTGTGTTGGTTGTCATGTTAATATTTGTAAATATTAAAAATACCATTAATGAAAGAAGCCCCGGACCACCTGGATAGCTTGTCGACTGTACATATAAATCATTAAATTCAAAGTGGAAGGGACGTCCGAATTTAACCCCTTACGTACCAGCGATGTTGTTTGTAATATAGGCTGGCTACATTTAGACGATTATATTAAGTTAAATAAAGGCCTCCAGTAATTAACAGGCTTGGAACCCTTTTCACTAATTCAGATCCTTCTTAGGTTGCATAAAATTGCCTAAATATTGCTAGAATAACATTGAAAAGACGTCGGCAGTAAAGAAGGGGTTAAGACAAGTATATTTCGAGGGTATGTATAACGTATAATTACTCCTTTAGACGATAATCAGGGTATTGCATGGGTTATAAGTTGTGTCTGCATGTAAATAAATCAGAAGACATAATAAACAAATATTTAATGGTGACATCTTGGGTCAATTTTATGCTGTAGACGAAGTGAAGGGCGGAGAAGTACTTGAGCGTGAGGCGTCTGCTCAAGAATATAATTACTGCAGCTACTAATTTAAGTACGGGTAAGGTCTGGTCCTGTCCAGAGTGGGGTTTGGCATCCGTTACCCAATCTTAGCCGTTCCCGTCTGTCTCTTTTCCTGTGCTACTTTTCCTACTTCGGGGGCGGGGCCTTGGAATCTTCTTCCCCTTGTAAAATTAACCTACTAGATGATAAAGTGGTCTCGGATCCTAAGAATTAGAACAGTGTATGTGGTTCCTGTTCGGGTTCTGTATCGAGTCGGCCATCCCCAGCTATGGGTAGATCCTGGGTATAGACATTGTTACAACCCAAAGTTTGGAGAGACTAGTGGAACTAGCTTAGTTAAAGATTTGGCCCCGAAGGAGTCTAGAGGGTGACCTTTAGGTTGAACACAAAGACTGAACTTTAGTTTAAGGGTGTTCAGTATGGATAAGTACTTTTATTAATTTAGTACTTGTATTAAGGTAAAGTCTCTTTAAGAGTAGTTCTCGTATTTTAATATTTATTACTAAGATGATATTTTAATTTAAGAGTTGTTCTCGTATTTTAATCAGATTTCAAAGTAGTCTTCTGGATATTATATAGGGTTAATCTTCCTCACTTCATTTAATCATTAGGGTATAAATATATATGGATAAGAAAAGAATACACAATTTTTGTTAATATAATAAAATCAAATTTAAGTAATATAACAAAACCATTATGTATTATATAATTATAATTTAAAGTTATAAAACAAAATCAAACAAATACAATGGTAATTAATATTAATGCAAAATATTTAATTTATACAAAATGAAAATAAAAAACAAAATGAAAATGAAAATATAAGTTATAGTCACGATATCTCCCGTAGTCAAACCGAAGGGGGGTAGTTCCTGGAGTTTTAAAACAACACTTTCTGGAAGCGATATTCCCGAGAACGTTGCACCGAGAAAGTCTAAGATAACACTGACCCCACTCATTATTCCCGCCCCGTCATTGACTACGGTAGATTTAATGTGACCAGAAAAGAAACTTCCACCCCCTGGTGTTCATGAGCAGAGATAGCATTGAACTTTAATTTGAATTACATATTTATTGAGTGAGACTTCGAAACTCTGCTCGATCAAAATGAGAGGGATAGAAGTAAGAAGGATATTGGGATGCGAAGTTTCGGGCCTCTGTTGGTTTGGTTGCTTGAAGCCCCGACCCCGATCTCAGACTGGTTGATTAGTTTGAAGGGTGGAAGTGAACCCGTACAGTCAGAGCCTATAGGTCCGTGACACCATACATGCATACACTAATTCAAGTTTAGTTTTATGGGGTTCTATGTTTAAAATAGCTATTATCTCTGTAGAATAGAATTACCCTAACAGGGAGTTGACTATTTATATTGTATTCTGGTGTTCCTTGCATATTTATTTGTTCTGTTTAGGAAGGATCTGTGGGATTCAGAGGATTTGGTAAAATTGTTCATGGTTATCTAATATACAATATAACAAGATCCATCATTTTAAAGGAGGTAAGGTAGTTGGTAGTGTACATAATACATACATATACACTATATAGGTGAGGTGTGGTGGAGTGGTCTTGCCACTGGCCTGGTAATCCAAAGGTCCCGGGTTCAAATCCCGATGTATCAATGGGAAGATATTATTGGGATGGAATTTGAGCTGTACCTAGTATCAGTGCATTACCACAAGCCCACCGAAACGTCAATAAAATACCCTCATTGTTCCCTGATTAAATAGCAGTGTATGAATATTCCCATATTCAAAATATGCTATAGGGGTGCAATGCCTGGTGAGTTATCTGCTCAACAGGTGGCGTTGTGTGTGTGTAAGTGTGAGAGTCCGAGTGTAGGGGGTGAGACAGTGAAGCACGGGAACGAGATGGCTTCAGAGATGGGGTCGTTTCGGGCCATGAGTGAGCACCATGCCTCATGTGAAGGCAAGATGGCAGGTGCTCGTTGTACTCTACGTGCTTCACATGTCTCACTCCCTAGACTGGAACAAGACCTCACGGGCTTCACTGTTCATTGTAAAACGGTGAATGTTAAGGCTCTCAGCCTATGCCCGAGAGGAAGTAAGTTGGAATATAGAAAAAAAAAAAAAAAAAAAAAAAAAAAAAAAAAAAATATACTGTACAGTATATATATATATATATATATATATTTTTTTTTTTCTATGTGAATGAGGGAGACAAAAGGCATAACTGCCTGCAGCGAGTGCCTCCCCAGATTTCAAAGAGTGACAGGGCCGAAATCAAGGGACGTTCGAGCTAAAATGTCTGGACACACGGAGTTTGAAACAATTTAAGTCATAGGAAGAGGGAAAGACTGATTCTGGGAGAGAGTTCCAGAGCTCAGCCGTTGATTAGAAGAAAGTCTGAGAATAGCGCTTCACTCTTGGGTTGGAGAGTTGCACAGAGTAGGGGTGGGATTGTGTTGCAAGGCGGGTACTACGTACCCTACGTAGAGGAGGTGGTATACACTGGGAAAGCTCCGACGAACAATGATTATTGTAGTAGCGATAGAATAGCGAGAGAGATGCAACATTGCGGCGAAGAGAGAGAGATTGCAAGGAGCTGGTGAGTGGACGGGAGTTAATGATACGAAAGGCTTTCCTTTCTACTTTATCTAGGAGTGCGGTGTGAGAGGATCCTCCCCACACATGTGAACAATTCTCAATACAAGGATGCACTGTGCCCCTGTACAGAGCAAGAAGCTGTGCAGGGGTAAAGAACCCCTTGAGGCGGTTGAGCACACCAAGCTTCTGGGAGGCTGCCTTAGCGAGACTGGTAATATAGTCTTTCCAAGTGAGAGCAGAAGAAAAAGATACACCGAGAACAGTGGGAGAAGATGAAGGATTGATTTTTGTATTGTTGAAGAATAAGGGATAGTCCTCTGGAGGTTCCTGACGGGTAGTAAGATGGATAAATTGAGTTTTCGAAGCATTAAATGCAACAAGGTTTCCTCTATCCCAATTGGAAATAGTAGCTAGATCAGAAGATAAGTATTTTATGGCTTCATTACGTTTACTTTTGAGGGACTGCTGGCTGGGGCATTCTGGAAAACTAATTGAGTGGTGTAAGGTAGAGTCGTCTGCATATGAATGGATGGGACTGGATGTACAGTTGAGAAGATCATTTATGAAAATTAGAAAGAGAATAGGAGATAGGACAGAACCCTGAGGAACACCGGAGTTGATAGGATGAGGAAATGAGCAATGGCCGTCCACAACCGCAGCTATGGAACGGCCGAAATTGAAATTAGAGACAAAGACACAGATGGAGGGACAGAAACCGAAGGAGGGCAGTTTGGAAATTAAAGATTTGTGCCAGACTCTATCGAAGGCCTTCGATATGGTTAGTGAAACAGAAAAAGTCTCACAAAGTCCTGAAAGTTGGATGACCAAGAGTTAGTAAGATATGAAAGAAGATCACCAGTAGAGCGACCCTTAAGGAAGCCATACTGGCGATCTGAGAGCAGATTATGAGAAGAAAAATGCTTAAGAAATTTGGAAGCAAGAATAGTTTCAAAAACTTTAGAGATACGAGAGATGAGAGCAACTGGACAATAGTTGGAGGGTTGAGAGCGTACCCTTCTTTGGGACAGGTTGAATGAGAGCAAACTTCCAGCAAGAAGGAAAGACGTTAGAGGAGAGACAGAGACGAAAGAGTTTGCCTAGGCAGGGGATCAGCACGGAAGCACAGTTTTTAAGAACAACATGAGGAACACCATCCGGACCGTACGCCTTCTTAGTATTAAGCCCAGAGAGGGTAGAAAGTACATCTTTAGAAGAGATTAGGATATTAGGCATAAGTAGGAGAGAGAGGGGTGGAGAGGGAGGAATAGCACCGGAATCATCCAAGGTAGAGTTTCTGGCAAAAGTTTGAACAAAGAGTTCAACTTTGTCAGAGGAAGAAGTGATGGTTGTGCCATCAGAGTGGAAAAGGGGAGGGAAAGACGAGGAAGAAAAGTTGTTGGAGAGGTTTTTGGCTAGATGCCAGAAAGCTTGGGAAGAGTTGGATAGTTTAGTGCATTTATTATTGATGAAAGAGTGCTTGGCAAGTCAAAGAACAGATTTGGCTTGATTCCGAGCAGAAACATAGGAAGAATGAGATTCTTGAGTTTTAAGGCGTCGGTACAGTTTGAATGGTTCCTCCTTGTTGTGGACAGCAGTAGAACAAGCGTGAGTAAACCAAGATTTTTTTGCATTAGACTGAGAGAAAGAAAATGGAATGTACGCTTCTATGCCAAAGAGAATTACCTCGGTAATGCGTTCATCACCCTCCGAGGGTCCTCGGCCACGGAAGCAGAAGTCATTCCATGGGAAATCAAAGAAGTACTGCCGGAGAGCCTCCCAATCGGCAGCGCCATAGTGCCACAAGCACCGCCGGCTGGGAGGATCGGATGGTCGTACTGAAGAGAAAGGACAGGCGACGGAGATAAGTTTATGGTTGGAGGAGCCCAAAGGAGAGAAAATATTGACAGTACAAGAAAAAGGGGTAGAAGTCAGAAATAAGTCAAGAATGTTGGGCCGATCTCCGAAGCGATCCGGGATATGGGTGGGTTGCTGGACCAGCTGCTCTAGATCGTTTATGATAGAAAAGACGTAGGCTTGTTCACCAGGTTGGTCAGTAGAGTGAGGGGAGAGCCATTGGCGGTGGTGAACGAGATTTCAGAGAAGGGAGAGATAGATAGAATGTGTTCCACTTTAGAGTTTAGATAGTCGAAGAATTTGGGAAAGTCGGTAGAGTTAGGGGAGCGATAGACAGCACAGAAATATTTAGTATGAGAATGACAGGATAGTTTGAGCCATAAAGTTGAGAATTCAGAGGTGTCGAAATCGGGAACACGAGAGCAATTGAGTCTGTTGTACACGTATGCACAACATCCACCTTTGGCTTTGAAACTAGGATAGAGAAAGTAGGAGGATACAGAGAAGGGCCTGCTGGAAGTTGTTTCAGAGATATACAGTATATATATATATATATATATATATATATATATATATATATATATATATATATATATATAATATATATATATATATACTGTATATACCGGTATATATATATATATATATATATATATATATATATATATATACTCTCACTCTTTCAACTTTGGGGGAGACATTTGTTGCAGGCAGCTTTCCCTTTTGTCTCCTTCATACACATATAAAAAAGATACAGTGCTATTCCCTTCCTAGGTGCCTTTGATGGAACGCGGAAAAGCCAATGAATGATTTGTTTTGCCGTCTTTCTTCATACGGATCGTCAGAGATAATCAATGAATATACCACTGTGATTCTGTGTTGTATTTTAAGAGCTAGTAAACGGAAATTTGATATGAAAATCGACACGAATCACTGACACTCTAAGTCAATGAGCATAAAGCCTACAACTGATGAGTAAACCGGCTATTCTATATTTTACGATTATTTATTATTAAAATTTTGTTGTTCTATGTTTTCATACATTTCTTGTTTCTTTATCTTTGTATTGCCGTCCTGTCCAGAGTGAGGTTTGGCATCCTCTATCCAACCTTATCCGTTTATGTCTGTTTCTTTTCCTAATTAGGGGGCGTGAAGTTAGGAATCCTCCTCCCCTTGTAAATTTTACCTACTAGGAGAGACAGAGAAAGGGGCGAGGGACGCTAATGTGGTCCCGGACCCTATGAATTTGAAATTATATATTTTTGTTCTGTTCAGTCTTTGTCTTGAGTCGGCCACCTCCAGCTATGAGGTATGTGCCTGAGTATATACATACATACATACATACATACATACATATATAGATACGTATCTGAAATGTGTCTAACTTATGGATCATATCGCATACTATAGCTGCCATAGAAGCTATATAGGTAAAGTATAACTTTTGATACTGACTGTAGGTTCCGTGGGAGGGTGGGTGGGTGGGTTGCCCTGGTGTCATATACTCTGGTGCCTCGTGATTATAGTCATTATTGTTGGTGGTAATTATACATGCACTATTGTCGCCTTTACTCACGTCTCTCTTCATATCTTTGACTGTTTGTTTTTGTAGGTAATAATTATACAGTATTTCGCTTTCTCTGATTATGAACGTTTATACTAATTATTCTTTATACACTCTTATTTATTAGGCATTCTATTCATAGAATCTCCTCTCACAAGACTTATTTATATATAACTTTTCCCAAGTTAGAGTTGCCTTAAACAAATCAGTTCTAAGAAGTGGGATGTGGTGATATTCTGTAATGCAAATAAATAATAAAATCCTTATTGTTATAAGTTAGTGATAATTTGGATAACTCATTCAGTACCAGGGACGTCCTTTTCATCATATTCTGTAAACTATTAGACGTTTGTTTCAGCTTAGGAAGGCTTCTGGCAATAATAAGGATTCAAACTATCTCATTCAACCCTTTTAACTACCACAGATCCTTCCTAAGCTGCATTGAATATTGCTAAAGTATAATATAACACACGTCGCTGGTACTCAAAGTGTTTATCATGGTTCCGTGTTATCAGTCACCATGGTACACTCTTCTCGATAGTCATTACGATCCATCGATCCATCGTATTTACAAGGCCTACGAGCTGGTAAAATCAAGGTCAGGTTTTTTTTCTGATTGGTCGGTCATGAAGCCCGTTCCCGACCGATCGTGTTGTTGACAATACGGTCCATAATAACGACCACACTTACAAGATATGTTGCTGAGATGGCGGGGTTGGGAAACCAGGGCAAGGCTATGACGGTAGACACCCTGATCATGCATGGAAAGGAGCAGCCTAACAACACCAGAATAGCTGTGATCAGGGAAACGAAGAGGAACAGGAGAAGACAACATCATGAGAAGGAGAGACACAATAGGACTCAACCAGTTTCCCAGGCTTTAATACCTGCCGGAATAGGTCAACCTTCCCCTTTTCTCAGACCTACCCATGCTCTAATCTCTGGGAGTCTAGGTCAGTCTGCCCGAGAAAGGAGTTCGAGTACGGGCCAATCACAGGGACCCCTGCTCCTTCAATGGCAGGGAAAGAGACAAACGCCCAAGGCATATACCCAGTTCCAGCCCGATTTGCAATATAGTGAGGAACTATTTATGCAAGTTCCCCACCAAGAACCATTGCAATATCGACATCGATGGGAATCCCAGCACCCCCTCTACAGCACCTCTTAGACTTCTTCCACGATATCCTCAACCTCTACGATGAGAGTAAAGCTGTAGATATTATATACCTTGATTTTCAAAAGGCCTTTGACAAAGTTCCCCACAAACGTTTACTGCTAAAACTAAAAGCGCATGGAATACAAGACGGTGTGTTGAAATGGATAGAAAATTGGCTCAGCGACAGAAAGCAAAGAGTAGTCATAAACGGTAAGGCATCTAAATGGACCAATGTAAGTAGCGGGGTACCCCAGGGATCGGTACTAGGACCAATTCTCTTTCTAATTTACATCAACGACATAGATGAGGGTCTCACTTGTACAATCTCAAAATTTGCTGACGATACAAAAATTGCAAATAGCGTACTCTCAAAAGAACAAGTTGACGATATGCAACACAATCTAGATAAATTGTCATGTTGGGCCCAAATTTGGCAAATGAGTTTCAATGCGGATAAATGTAAAGTACTACATACCGGATACCTAAACGAGAAAGCAAACTATTCGATGAATGGCACTCAGCTTAAGAATGTAAACAGAGAAACCGATCTGGGAGTAACAATATCGAGTAACCTAAAACCGAGTCAACAATGTTCAGAAGTTGTTAAGAAGGCAAACAAAATAATTGGCTTTATAGGCAGGTCATTTGAGCATAAATCCAAAGAAGTTATCCTAACCCTTTACAATTCCTTAGTCCGCCCTCTTCTGGAATACTGCGTTCAATCCTGGTGCCCTTTTTACCAAAAAGATATAAACAAGCTAGAACAAGTTCAACGTAGAGTTACCAAAATGATACCTAGCCTAAAGAACAAACCATACGAAGAGCGTCTTAGAGAATTAAATCTATTTCCTTTAACCCAGTGCAGATTAAGAGGTGACTTAATTCAAGTGTTCAAAATCATCAAAGGCATCGACAATATGAACTGTAGTAAGTACTTCACTATCGACCAATCTAATTACACGCGGGGAAACGGATGCAAAATTATTGGTAAATCTTTTAACTCACACGAATCTAAGAATTTCTTCTTCAATCGAGTTGTCAACTTGTGGAATGGGCTTCCCCGAAACGTTATAGACTGCATCACCGTTGATTCATTTAAACTCCGCATAGACAAATATCTCGCATCAAACCCGCGACTAACTGCGTTTGTAAATGAATAACTTTATTTTATCCCCCCCTCAGTTACTAACCAATCTGTCCCCTACTAACTTCCTAATCCTGCCACGGACATTAGTTCCAGGGCAGTAATTCCCTTTCCAATGTTCCCTTACCCACTCTAAACCACTGTTTGGACACTTGATCCTCAGTGTTTTGGAGGACAAGCAACCTAGAAGGGTCATTAGAACTGTTGTTGCTTGATTTCCTTTGTACTTCCTTTGTACCTCCCGGGAAGACTGGGAATAGTGCAACCAAAGTGATAAATAATAAACCTATGGCCTGCAGGCTAAGAAAAGCCAGATATCACGAAAATCCTTCATTACGCAACCATGCCACCCTTTAAAAATAGGAGGGCCATATCGAGAGATCGAGAATCTCTGTGTGTTTAGATAAATAACTTCCGTGTAATTTTAGATTAAGAATTGCCTTCACTATAGCCAAAACAATGATATCCACATGTCCCTATGTTATTGAGATAGATCAACTTGAGTTCTAAAAATAAACCGACTATAGTCTGACTGAAACTGAAGGAAGTTAGCAAATAATATTGCTTCCTTCCACTGGTTAAGCCGGTTGTGGGAAAGGATTGGTATTGTTACGTTACAAGTGGGGTTCGAACCCATAACATAAAGAAACATTCCACTAAAACCACAAAACGAGGACTTATTATTTAGCCTCACAAAATGCGGAAAATATGAATATCAATTTCAGTCAAGAAGAAGTGGCATGTTAAACTTCCACAAAACTAGCGACTCTATTTGTAATCACTAAAACCTTGGTAGATGAAAAATGTGGCAAGTTCATAAAATATCAGTTGATATCAAATGGCTGTTTTAGTCTAAAACCCCAAAGTTATTCCTTTCTCATCACACGTTCAGAATTAGTTATCTTTATTTACTTTGACTTTGATTTATCCCAACAATCATATTAGCATAAAGGTAAAATGTAAAGATTATGTAAAGTAAAATTATAATTTATTTACATGATTAATTATACACAAAAGTTAAATTCTAGTGAAAATATCAAAGTGAGAAACATTGAAGTGAAATAATAAAGACACTCTTAAGATAAATATTACATAGTTATATAAATACCCTCCAAGAGAGTAAGTGAAAGCAATCAATAAACATAGAAACATCCTAGGTTATACTTATTCAACTCATAGTGATTCTTTTACAAACAAACTCAGGGCAGGTCAGCTTAAGATGGTGGTGGAGATTATACTGCCTGCCTCAAGCAGAAGGTAGGCTTATATACCCTTAGCTCACCTGGCTCTGATACCAAACTCTTGAACTGCATTGAACTGCATTAATCATCAACTCATTATATGCTTGCTGGATTAAAGTATTACTTTTACCAAGAACTCTATGATATATCTTGTAATCAATACTTATGATTAGAAAAGCCAAATACATTATTACCTAGTTATAATCAATATCATTCGTACGTCAGGCAACGAAGGAGAGAAAGAGAGTTGGAGGAAAGGGGAGAAAGGGGGGGACATTGAGTAGGAGCAAGGATGTAGGGGGATAGGGGGGGAGAATGGAATGTGGGGATTACCTGAAGAAAACGGGGGGGTGAGGAGAAAACTGCCTGCACTACCACCACACTCTGAATCGTACACTCTTGAACAAAAATATCTTTCTATATAAGATACTAAGCTGTCTACAGGTCAAATTAATTATACATTGCATACGATATTCAATCATAAATAATCAAAGATCGCATCCACCATAATAAGCACAATACCACAATTACAACCAGTGACACTTGAATAAAAAAGAAATCCCTAACACCTCCCTCACAAAGAGATTGATAAGAGAAGTGCAAATAAATCAAAACCCTAATACAATAATTTTAAACCTAATACCATTCACCAAACCATAAACCAAAACCAAAATCACATTAACAAACTTACAAACTATTGCTGGCAAAATAGCACTAACAACTAAAATTGTTCTCATTCAGTTCCGGGACAACATGTCCGCGATAATATTGTTCTTTCCCTTTATGTGGTGAATTTCAAGGTTATATGGTTGCAATGCCAAGCACCATCTCATTAACCGCTGATTCAAAGTTTTTCATTTTATACAAGAATTTCAGGGGGTTGTGATCAGTAAACACTTTCACGGGAAAATGTGAACCACTAAGATACACATTAAAGTTATCCACTGCAAAGAGCAAGGCAAAACACTCTTTTTCAATAGTGCTGTAGTGTTTCTGATAAGGTTTGTGTTCACCGGATGCATAGCAAACTGGATGCAAAATCTCAGCATCACTGTACTGTAACAAAACTGCTCCTACACCAACATCACTAGCATCCACCTGAATTATGAACGGCTTATGAAACTGAGGGGACTTCAGAATAGGTGCATTGACTAATAGGCAACGAATCTTTGTGAATGAAGTTTGGCATTCTGGGGTCCACACAAACTTTCTCTTGGGACTAATCAAGTCTGTTAGGGGGGCGGAGAGGTCAGCGAAGTTGGGTACAAACCGTCGATAGTACCCAGCCATATACAAGAAGCGCATTACTGCCTTGCGGTCCTGGGGGATAGGCAGTGTAGAAATGGCTTCGACTTTGGCAGAAATAGGGCTGACTTCCCCTTCTCCTACCACGTGACCCAGAAAGATTAGTTTGGCATGGCCGAACTCACTCTTGGCAAGGTTGACAGTGAGTCCCGCCCTCGCCAAGTTGGAGAAGAGATTCTGTAGCTGGTGAAGATGATCCTGCCAGGATTCGCTGTAGACCACAATATCGTCGAGGTAGGATTGCACGCCCGAGAGGCCATCTGTCACCCGGTGGATCAGTCGCTGGAAGGTGGCAGGCGCATTCACCATACCGAAAGGCATGACGGTATATTAGAACAGGCCGTCCGGGGTGACAAATGCAAGACACTCTCTTGGCCCTCTCCGATAGTTTTATCTGGTAGTAACCCTTCAGCAGGTCAATCTTCGAGATGTACTTCGTTCCACCCAAACGGTCCAACAGGTCGTCAATTCGTGGCAGAGGGTAGCAGTCCTGACGGGTGAGTTGGTTTACCCGGCGATAATCCGTGCACATCCTAAATGTGCCATCAGGTTTGTCCACGAGTAGGCATGGCGAGGCCCACTCGCTGTCGCTCCGTTCCACCAATCCATGGGCGAGCAGGAAATCCACTTCCTGTTGAAGTGCCGCACGCTTCTCAGGATTGGCGCGGTAGGGATGCTGCTTGATGGGAACGGCCCCCTCTGTCAGGACCACATCATGTTCCACCAGGGGACACTGCTGGGGAACGTCAGCAAACAGCTGTGGAAACTTGGAAAGCAGGTACTCCAAGTCTTCACCTTGGTCAGACAACAAGTGCTGGAATTTTAAATGGGGGTTAGTCAAGAAGTCCGAGTTTTGCAATTTGTTATCAAGAGGCAACTGGATGACATTATGCTCCTTGATCTTTAAATCCTCTAGTTCACCTTCAAATTGTGCTACAGATTAAAAGTTTAATACCTTATCAGGATCTCTGCAGTGATAGGCTTTTAGCAGGTTAACATGTACAAGTCTTTCTGACTTCCTACGATCAGGAGTTTTTAAAACATAATTCACATTACTTATTTTCATATGCACAACATATGGACCATGGTACTTGCTTTGTAGCGGCTTTTTAGGTATAGGCAGAAAGGCAAGCACTAAATCTCCTGGCTGAAATTCTCTGACAACTGTAGTCTTATCATACTGCACTTTCATTTTATCTTGAGACTTCTCTAAATTATTCATAGCTAGTTCTACTGCAGATCTCAGTCTAGATTTAAATTGATGCACATAAGTGAGATGTTTATTAGAGTTAGCATTGATCCAAGTATCTTTTAACACTTTCAAAGGACCTCTGACCTCATGACCAAAAACTAGGGAAAATGGTGAAAATCCTAGAGAATCTTGTATCCTGCTTCTTACAGCATACAACACAAAATGGATATCCTCATCCCAGTCGGCATTGTTCTCTTCACAATATTTAGTGAGCATGGATTTGAGGGTCTGATGGAACTTCTCTAATGCCCCCTGGGACTGTCGGTGACTGGCTGTGGAATGGTACTGGTGTACTCCCAACTCTTCCATGGTTTGCTTGAAGAGCTGAGAGGTAAAATTACTTCCCAAATCAGACTGTACCACACAGGGTATTCCATACTGGGTGAAAAATTTACTAAGCGCCTTTACTACATTCTTTGATGTTATACGCCTCAAGGGGAACACTTCTGGATACCTAGTAGTGGAACACATGACAGTCAACAAGTACTCATTCCCACCACGGGTTCTTGGCAAAGGTCCTACACAGTCGATTATGATTTTACTGAACGGTTCATCGTTACAGGGATGGGATTTAAAGGTGCAGGCTTGATGGGTTGGTTGGGTTTCCCAGCAAGTTGACACACATGACAAGTTTTACAGTAAGACTTATCGGATTGTTTCATCCTCGGCCAAAAGAAATAATTGAGAATTTTGTCATAGGTCTTGTTGACACCCAAATGTCCACCACTAAGGTCATGAGCAATGGAAATGATGTCTACTCTATATTTATGTGGCACGACTACTTAATGCACCTCTTGCCAGGGCTTATCAGCTGGCACATTGGGCGGTCTATTTTTGCGCATCAAGGTACCATTACTTAGATAGAAGTATTGAGGATAGTTTCCTATATCTGACTCTTCCACAGCCCTATCAAAATATATTGCCAGTTCAGGGTCCTGCTTCTGAGCCTCTTTGAGAGTTTCAGAATCAATGGGAATCTTGCTAATATCCTCTGAATCTACTATATCAGTAAATAGGGAGGAAGTATCTAGGTCAAAACTATCAGGATCAACTTTGTCCTTCTTACTGTGGTGACCAGCCCCACTCCTAGTCACTACACAGGAGGGAAACAAATTGGGATACTGATTGTCTAATTGCTTAGTGTTGTTATCAGAAGAGGGAGTGGAGGTAACAATGGGGTCTGGTATCACTTTGCCACCGGCGATATCGTTTCCCATAAAAAGTTCACTCCTTCTACAGGTAGGGAATCTTGAATCCCAACAGTAAAGTAACCACTAGGTAACTCAGTTTTTAGATACACCCTAGCCAAAGGAACAACAAGACACCCACTGACTCCCTGAATGAGTATACTCTGGCCCAGCAAACAGTCCTCAATACTGGGCACCAATCCTCTTACCAAGAGGCTATGAGAAGCTCCTGTGTCTCTCAAAATATGAATGGGATAGTCAGTGGAAGCGTCAGTAGAGGAAACTGATCCTGTGGAAAGAAAAGGTTTTAACTGGGTAGAACAGCTAGGTGGTATACTAGTGAAAACCTGGTTGTGAGAGCCATCAGAGTCAGAAAAGGCACTCAACACAGGTGGAGTAGGAGGGGATACTGCTACTCTATTTGGATTAAGTACAAGGGAAGAGGCTAGGAGAGCACTACTCTCTTGTTTACGTGTTTTCTCTTTTAATTTTAATTTGGGACACTCTCTAAGAAGATGTCCAGGTTGCTTACAGTAGGCACAAACTAAGGGTCCAGGAGGTTTAATGGAAGAAAGAGAAGTTTTGTTAAATTCCTTTTTTATCAAATCCATTGCTCCCAGATGCTACCCTTGAAACTGGTTGGGAGACACCACCATAACCAGACCTACCACCAGTGGAGTGGAAACCACCAGCATCACGAGGACCAGCACCAGAATGTGGCCGGTTGCCAGACCCTCTCTGTCCTGCCCTGAAATAAGAATCGCCATGAGTTAACCTGTAATTTTCAGCCAAAATAGCCACCCTGTCTACAGATTGCACCTCTCTCTCTTGAAGGTAAAGTTTTAAGGGGAAAGGGACTTTGCGGAGAAATTCTTCAAGTATAACTAGCTGGCACAACTGCTCAAAGGTTGTCACTTTACTGGCTCTCAACCAACTCAGAAACATTCGCTCTTTTTCCTTCACAAATTCTAGATAGGTTTGTTTTTCACCTTTCTTCATATCCCTGAAATGTTGACGATGAGTTTCAGGAACCTGATCATACACTGCTAAGACTGAGGTTTTAAGAGTTTCATAGGTCATGGAATCAATGGGGAGATTGGTGTAAACCTGCTTGGCTTTACCTATGAAAGCAGTCTGGGCTAGAAATGCCCACTGATCATTTGGCCACTTGAGTTGGTTGGCTGCCTTCTCAAAAAGAATGGAGAAATTCTCCGGGTCAGTCTCGTCAAAACTAGGGACAAATTTTAAACTATGACCCTTATCAGGAAATGGTCTATTTGCAACCGAATCCCTTTGATTCCTGTTTTCTTCAGCTTTTGACATGTGCTCATCATGCTCTCTCTCACGTTGTTTCTCCTCAAGCTCAAGCTGTTTTTGTTCAAACTCATACTGTTTTTGTTCAAGCTCATGCTGTCTTTGTTCAAGTTCATGTTCAATTTCACGCTGTCTCTGTTCTCTGTCAGATTTTGCATTCTCCAGCTCTAATAGTTTCACTTTCATCCATGCATCACTACCTCCTTCCTCTGCACACAACTGATATGCTGCCTCAGACAAAACACCAGTATTTACCAATTTCTCAATCACACTCCTTCTAATATCACCTTTGGTATTACTAGATTTGTAAGGTACATCATATTCTGTGGCTAAGGCAATCCAGTCTACTTTTCTGAGCTTCGACACAGACAAGGTGCTCAAGGAGGGGTCAGCGATAAATTCACTAATTTTAAAGTCCATGATTGAATGCTATGAACAAGGATGAACGAAATAATGTATGACAAATTAGGATGAGTGAGAAACGCGTATAATTGACAAAAAATAACGTAGAGGCTGACACAGCACTCTCAACTCATAAACAGAACAAAACGAGATGGATGAGACGAGTATGCGATATCCTAGCGAGGGACCTAATGTTTCACTAATGTTCTCAATTACTACCAAACGAGGGAAAGAAAGGAATGCTGGTCACGGCACCATGTTACGTTTCGAGCGGGGTTCGAACCCATAACATAAAGAAACATTCCACTAAAACTACAAAACGAGGACTTATTATTTAGCCTCACAAAATGCGGAAAATATGACTATCATTTTCAGTCAAGAAGAAGTGGCATGTTAAACTTCCACAAAACTAGCGACTCTCTTCGTAATCACTAAAACCTTGGTAGGTAAAAAATGTGGCAAGTTCATAAAATATCAGTTGATATCAAATGGCTGTTTTAGCCTAAAACCCCAAAGTTATTCCTTTCTCATCACTCGTTCAGAATTAGTTATCTTTAGTTACTTTGACTTTGATTTATCCCAACAATCAAAATAATAATATATTAGCATAAAGGTAAAATGTAAAGATTATGTAAACAAATTTTTTTTTTTATTTACATGATTAATTATACACAAAAGTTAAATTCTAGTGAAAATATCAAAGTGAGAAACATTGAAGTGAAATAATAAAGACACTCTTAAGAAAAATAATACATACTTATATAAATACCCTCCAAGAGAGTAAGTGAAAGCAATCAATTAAAATGTAAAACTTGCTAACAAAGTCAAACCAAAACTACAATAAACATAGACAAATCCTAGGTTATACTTATTCAACTCATGGTGATTCTTTTACAAACGAACTCAGGGCAGGTCAGCTTAAGATGGTGGTGGAGATTATACTGCCTGCCTCAAGCAGAAGGTAGGCTTATATACCCTGGGCTCACCTGGCTCTGATACCAAAGTCTCGAACTGCATTGAACTGCATTAATCATCAACTCTTTATATGTTTGCTGAATTAAAGTATTACTTTTACCAGGAACTCTATGATATATCTTGTAATCAATACTTCTGATTAGAAAAGCCAAATACATTATTACCTAGTTATAATCAATATCATTCGTACGTCAGGCAATGGAGGAGAGAAAGAGAGTTGGAGGAAAGGGGAGAAAGGGGGGGACATTGAGTAGGAGCAAGGATGTAGGGGGATAGGGGGGGAGAATGGAATGTGGGGATTACTGGAAGAAAACGGGGGGTGAGGAGAAAACTGCCTGCACTACCACCACACTCTGAATCGTACACTCTTGAACAAAAATATCTTTCTATATAAGATACTAAGCTGTCTACAGGTCGAATTAATTATACCAGGCTCATAACATTACATACGATATTCAATCATAAATAATCAAAGATCGCATCCACCATAATAAGCACAATACCACAATTACAACCAGTGACACTTGAATAAAAAAGAAATCCCTAACAGTATTGAGTCTCAACCTGAACGAGAGTGTGTAGAGGAGCCCAGAACCAACTTCCCCTGTACCTGAGAGAGAGGCAGTTCCCCCTGATGTCCAACCCAGCAGAACCACGAGTCCTACATCGTCCAGATTCTCGTTCATGGCTACCTTTACCCTTTACCCTAAGTCTCTCTGAGTGTTATAAGTTGTGGCTATTGTTGTGAAGGTAAGATAAAATATGCAAGTATTCTATTACATTTAAGTATCGATCTGTGCCCAAGATCTATCCTGAACCTTTGATACCCGTGTAAGATTCCTATAACATTGATCCGTACAGTGATTCATTAAGTACGAGATATTGCTAAGAGAAATTGTGTTAATCATCTATCTATCTATCTATTGCCTGACGCCGTGATCCCCGAAGGGGTGGCCACGAACGAACCACCCCCATGCACCTCTGTCCCCAGTCAGTCGACGCCCCTCCCCCCAACCAGCACCGCCTTCGTTCATGTAGTTCCTCACTCCATCCTTCCACCTCATATTCGGTCTACCTCTCCCCCTCTGTCCCTCCACCTCGCTCTCGTACACCCTCTTAGTCATTCTCTCGCTTTCCATACGTTCCATATGGCCGAACCATCTCAAGTTGTTCCTTTTCACACTTTCCAGCACATCTACCTCCACACCACACCTCCTTCTTGTTAATCATTCAGACCTTTAATTGTACGTACGTTACATAGTAATTTTTACACGTGTTACTTAGCCAGAATACTCTCAGATTTTATTCGTATGTGTTTATTCTTTGTGTGTCCAAGTTGAAGTGAGAGTGTATAACGTGAACTGATTCCCTTCTTAAATCCAATATATACCTAGAACCTACGCCCAATTCAGGATCCTTATATCCGCGTAATTATCGCCAGAGAATACTTATAACACTATTTCCCTTATTTGAGAGTCGAGAACCCTTTCCGTTGAGTTAGAATTAATTCATTATCAAGATACCTGATCTCTATTAGTTCTTGTGATTAATCTGATAATATACATTACACAGGTCATGTAATTTTTTCCACACCAATCTAGGAATTCAGATTGTACATTCCTTGATCGATTCCGCCTAAATAATTGGCTATTGATTCTATTTATTACTTCATCTTGTAATCCATTGATTATAATTGTATTTACGTTATAATACAACGCTACAGTAGTTCTGCGTTCTATTAGGAATATGTTAATTTTGTTAACTCCTTTCATATCATCATATATGGTATTTCCTAACTGCAACTTCGTCGTGTACGTTCATTTCTCATAGCTCCTTATAAAGCTATCTTTCAGCGCTCTTTCATTTGCGTTTCTTAAAGTAGTTGGTTAATCTTTTCCAATCTATATTAACCCCTTCAGACTCATATGACGCAGAGGTTGCCAGATTAGAAATAATAAATAGAGTTCTCTCACTCTTATAATTACCTCTCCAAAATTAGTTTTCTGCCCACAGCTAACTCAAAGACAACTGCAGAGGTTGAAGTAACTAAACTAAGGGTTTCTAAATACCCCTGATGGTAACAAAGGCTTTAAAGTATCCCTAATAGGCTCAAAATTGCGTCAAGAAAGTGAGTGGGTTAAGATAGCTTCATCAGTAAATTAAAATAAATTCTTCATATTATCCACATTTAACTATTTCAGTCTTATGTCGGAGAGGGTTAAAGTGTATTTTATATATCCAACTCAGTCACTATACATTGTGAAACTGATTTCCTCAACCCGTGTGATTTGACCTCATCTATGATCGAATATTATTTTTCGTGTCTCGTTTGAGAGATTATTTGCAATAAATCTTAGATAGTTGAATTCAGATTTAAACTATCTTTCCCCCTCGACTCAAATATAATTCATATCTTTAGTCCCTGATTTTATATCGCACTAAAGTAAATTTTTATTTCCTGAGACCGCAGTCCATCTGACCTAGAGTCCTCAGGGTGGCACATTTTATGGTCTCACCTGAGCGCGGCCAAATTCCCATTTTGCCCACCACGTAGACTCACGCGCAGCTGAACAATAAGTTCCATATTGTACCTTGTCTTTGTCAGAATACTTTGCGTTAGACATTTTACTCGCATATGTATTATTGTCAATTATTCTTGTTCATGTATATATGTATCTGTCTATCATTGCGCATTTTCACTCTTCAATTAATATGTAAGTGACAAACTGACCTTCATTAGAGAGTCAAATTAGTTAACTCTCTGTCACTAATTTACTTACTTTCTATTTAATATAATAGTAGAGTATATTACCACATAACATGTATTCTATGCCATTGAATAAATAAGAGTGTAATCTAATCTGTGTGTTTATTGTGTTATCGTTGCCTGATTGAGTAAATACTTATCATATTCACTAAGCTCGATGTGTTCCTGTTGAGCATATTCCAGGTCTTAATATCCGAAACCTGGATTGATAAATAGATAATACTGAAGCGAGTTGCATTACAACCAGGCATAACACTGGGGCAGCGGTGTCTCGATATGGCATATCAGCTTTTCTTGTGTTGTTATTGATAAAATTGTTATTACTCAATCAGCATCACACGCAACATTCACCATGGCAACTAAAACGCTCAATATCCCGGCATTCAAGCCAGAGGAGTATGATAATAATACATACAGTATATGGAAATATTCAAACCGGTCCTGGACATGACGTTCGGGAACGAGGACTCATCCAAGATTTATACTATGGTAATGAAGTTAGGAAAATATGCGAAAAAGGTGTCAGGGTATGTGCGTGACATTATGCCCGGGTTAACCTGGGAACAGTTTGAGAGTTACACTAAAGTAATTATCAACCCAGTCCTTGGCCAAACAATTGCGAACCGACAATTTCATTAAGTTAAATATTCAGGAGATTTGGACGCCACTGTAAGCCAATTGACTCAACTAGCCATAACCGCTTTCCCTGACGAGACTCCAGCTCAGAGAAAGAAAATAGTGTTCAAGGCTTTACTGAGGATCTACCTGTGACAGTAGCCGATCATTTCTCAATCACAGAGCACACCAACTACGAAAACGATATGCCAGTATTAAGGCGTATAATGGCTCTGCGAAAGACAAGAGAACATGAAAAGATCGCCGTCGTCAGTAGAGTTACTACTCACCCGTCTACAGTCCCTACAGCTGGCCCTATGGCACCAATATCCAGTGACAAAGCTGAAGAATGGGCCAGGATTCGCCCCGCCGACTGGAAACCATGTAATGGAAAATGTGTGTTGACGTCCTTAAAGAAGTCTTTCATGGAACAGACCAAGAAAAGGACCTGGTCACCTAGTTGGTGGGCTCAGATTCCCTGGATCAAACCCAGGCGCATAACTACAATCACCGAAGATGGAACCGCAGGATTTGAAAGCTTCAGCGAGGAAGAAAACATTGAAAAACCAAAACCAGTAGTGGAAAATACAGATGATCTGGATTTTTAATCCGCCCCCGTACACAAATAGTCGTCAAATTGGCGGGGGATTATGAGGGGACAGATCCAAATAATCTTCCCTTCTACAGGAAGATCACTCTGAATTTTAATTGACACAGGGGCTTCCCGTTCATGTCTCTTCTTTCCTTTCTTCAAACAGCACCGCAAAGCTTTAGGTCTTATCCAACCTTCTTCCATAGTTATAATGAGATCTAAGGATGATATTATCCCAAACTTTGGACAGACTCTTCCACTGAATGTTAGTACCCCTGTCCAATATCATGGAACTGAACACTCATTCATGATTTATGATCCCAAAGAGACCAAGTCCGATGGATATTTGGGTCTCGATTTGCTCACTTCCTTGAGCACTTCCATCGATTGCAGGATGAGAACACTGAACCACTTGTCTCCTCCAGACCACTCTAGCTGTCACGTCCAAACTAGTGACACTTCCCCCTCATCATGAAAGATGGGTACTCATATTACCCACCTTACCTGGGGATGCAGTAATGACCCCTCACCTCCAAAGCCCTTTTGATACGGATTGCCTGACCGCTCCAAGCCTAATCTCAAATCAACTTAATTGCATAAAGGTAGCAAACATCTCTGATCAACCTATTACCTTGCCAAAAGGGTTAACCATTTGGGGAACTTGAGCCTTATGCAGAAGAACTATCATTATCTTCAGAAAATACCTCCCAAACTCCTTTTCCCTTAGCTGATATTCCTTCCCATTTAACCTCTCAACAACAAACTGACCTACGTGATTTAATGACTACCTACAAAGATATCTTCGCTACTTCTAACCGAGACGTCGGGAAAACCAACGTACTTCACCATCCCAAACATACTGTAGGACATCCGATCAAACAACCGATCCGGACGAAAAATCCAATACAAAGACAGGAAGAGGAATCCCAAGTAAAAAATATGTTAGCAACTGGAGTTGTCCAACATTTCACGAGCCCTTGGTCATCTCCGGTGGTACTCGTCCGGAAGAAAGACGGATCCACCCGTTTTTGTATTGATTACCGACAGCTAAATGATGTCACCATAAAAGATGCTATCCCACTACCCAGGATAGACGACATTTTAGATTCCCTATTAGGAGCTAAATGGTTCACTACCCTGGATCTGCAAGCAGGGTACTGGCAAGTACCAGTCCTCCCAGAACACCAACAAAAGACAGCTTTTGCCACTAGTCAAGGAAGATTATATGAATTCACAGTATTGCCGTTTGATCTATGCAACAGCCCTGCAACTTTTTCCAGGTTAATGGAATCTGTCCTACAAGGATTAACCTGGGAAACATGCCTGGCGTACTTGGATGACATAATCTTGTTCGGGAACACCTGGGCTGAACACCTACAAAGATTAAGACAAGTATTTCAGAGGATTAGAGAGGCAAACTTAAAACTCAAACCCTCTAAATGTACTCTGGCCAAGAAGAAAGTCCAATTTCTAGGACACATCGTCTCAGAAAAAGGAATTGCCCCAGATCCTGACAAACTAGATGCCATTAGCAACGTAACTCCGCCAACAAATGTCAAGGGAGACCGAGCTTTTCTCGGCTTAGCTTCCTATTACCGGAGATTTGTCAAAAATTTTACCACCATTGCCAAGCCCCTTCATGACCTAACAAGAAAAGACGAAACATTCTTATGGACAGAACAACGTCTAAAAACATTCAACACCCTAAAAGAACTACTAGTTGCATCTCCAGTAGTATCATTCCCAGACTATACCCAGCCATTCCGCTTATACACGGATGTTTCACAATTCAGTATACGCGCCGTTCTAGGACAAACTAGAGAAGGTAGAGAACATATCATCGCATGTGCCAGCCGAACACTAAATCCAGCAGAAGTCAACTATCCAGTAACCAAAAGAGAATGCCTAGGTATCATTTGGGCCTTGCAAAACTTCAAAGCTTACCTAGCAGGTGTCAAGGTCACTATCATCACCGATCACGAGACCCCAGCTCAGAGAAAGAAAATAGTGTTCAAGACTTTACTGAGGATTCTACCTGTGACAGTAGCCGATCATTTCTCAATCACAGAGCCTACCAACTAGGAAAACGATATGCCAGTATTAAGGCGTAATATGGCTCTGAGAAAGACAAAAGAACAAGACAAGATAGCCGTCAACATAAGAGTTACTACTCACCCGTCTACAGTCCCTACAGCTGGCCCTATGGCACCAAGATCCAGTGACAAAGCTGAAGAATGGGCCTGGATTCGCCCCGCCGACTGGAAACCATGTAATAGAAAATGTGTGTTGACGTCCTTAAAGAAGTCTTTCATGGAGAGACCAGGTCACCTAGTTGGTGGGCTCAGATTCCCTGGGTCAAACCCAGACGCATAGCTACAATCAACGAAGATGGAACCGCATGATTTGAAAGCTTCAGCGAGGAAGAAAACATTGAAGAACCAGAACCAGTAGTGGAAAATACAAATGATCTGGATTTTTAATCCGCCCTTGTACACAAATAGTCGCCAGAATGGCGGGGGCTCATGAGGGGACAGATCCAGATAATCTTCCCTTCTACAGGAAGATCACTCTGAATGGAGTGAAAGTCCGACTTTTAATTGACACAGGGCTTCCCGTTCATGTCTTCTTTCCTTTCTTCAAGCAGCACTGCAAAGCTTTCAGTCTTATCCAACCTTCTTCCATAATTTGAGTGAATGCTAATGATGATATTATCCCAAACTATGGACAGACTCTTCCACTGTATGTTAGTACCCCTGTCCCATATCATGGAACTGAACACTCATACATGATTTATGATCCCAAAGAGACCAAGTACGATGGATATTTGGGTCTCGATTTTCTCACTTCCTTGAGCGCTTCCATCGATTGCGGAATGAGAACACTGAAGTTCTCACCCCCACTCCAATAACAAAAATAAATGACCCTAAAAAAGTCCTAAAGTAAAAAATTACACCCCTTCCTACAATTTCAAATAACGTAACCACTACCGACCAGTCAAACCTTCCTCAAGCAAAGTCCAACCACCCTACAAATTGTCTCATACGAGCTAACCAAGTTACCAAGGTAGTACAAATTTCCAAAGTCTCACCCTCTTCCCAAGAACCCAAACATTTACACCCTAAACCCAAACCTATGATCAATCAGGAGAAACCGAGTAAACCTACAACTTGTCTCCTCCAGACCACTCTAGCTGTCACGTCCAAACTAGTGACACTTCCTCCTCATCATGAAAGATGGGTACTCATATTACCCACCTTACCTGGGGATGCAATAATGACCCCTCACCTCCAAAGCCCTTTTGATACGGATTGCATGACCGCTCCAAGCCTAATATCAAATCAACTTAATTGCATAAAGGTAGCAAACATCTCCGATCAACCTATTACCTTGCCAAAAGGGTTAACCATTTGGGGAACTTGAGCCTTATGCAGAAGAACTATCATTATCTTCAGAAAATACCTCCCAAACTCCTTTTCCCTTACCTGATATTCCTTCCCATTTAACATCTCAACAACAAACCGACCTACGTGATTTAATGACTACCTACCAAGATATCTTCGCTACTTCTAACCGAGACGTCGGGAAAACCAACGTACTTCACCATCCCAAACATACTGTAGGACATCCGATCAAACAACCGATCCGGACGAAAAATCCAATGCAAAGACAGGAAGAGGAATCCCAAGTCAAAGATATGTTAGCAACTGGAGTTGTCCAACATTCCACGAGCCCTTGGTCATCTCCGGTGGTACTCGTCCGGAAGAAAGACGGATCCACCCGTTTTTGTATTGATTACCGACAGCTAAATGATGTCACCATAAAAGATGCTATCCCACTACCCAGGATAGACGACATTTTAGATTCCCTATTAGGAGCTAAATGGTTCACTACCCTGGATCTGCAAGCAGGGTACTGGCAAGTACCAGTCCTCCCAGAACACCAACAAAAGACAGCTTTTGCCACTAGTCAAGGAAGATTATATGAATTCACAGTATTGCCAGTTGATCTATGCAACGGCCCTGCAACTTTTTCCAGGTTAATGGAATCTGTCCTACAAGGATTAACCTGGGAAACATGCCTGGCGTACTTGGATGACATAATCTTGTTCGGGAACACCTGGGCTGAACACCTACAAAGATTAAGACAAGTATTTCAGAGGATTAGAGAGGCAAACTTAAAACTCAAACCCTCTAAATGTACTCTGGCCAAGAAGGAAGTCCAATTTCTAGGACACATCGTCTCAGAAAAAGGAATTGCCCCAGATCCTGACAAACTAGATGCCATTAGCAACGTAACTCCTCCAACAAATGTCAAGGGAGTCCGAGCTTTTCTCGGCTTAGCTTCCTATTACCGCAGATTTGTCAAAAATATTGCCACCATTGCCATGCCCCTTCATGACCTAACAAGAAAAGACGAAACAGTCTTATGGACAGAACAACGTCTAAAAGCATTCAACACCCTAAAAGAACTACTAGTAGCATCTCCAGTAGTATCATTCCCAGACTATACCCAGCCATTCCGCTTATACACGGATGTCTCACAATTCAGTATAGGCGCCGTTCTAGGACAAACTAGAGAAGGTAGAGAACATATCATCGCATGTGCCAGCCGAACACTAAATCCAGCAGAAGTCAACTATCCAGTAACAAAAGAGAATGTCTAGGTATCATTTGGGCCTTGCAAAACTTCAAAGCTTACCTAGCAGGTGTCAAGGTCACTATCATCACCGATCACGAGACCCCAGCTCAGAGAAAGAAAATAGTGTTCAAGACTTTACTGAGGATTCTACCTGTGACAGTAGCCGATCATTTCTCAATCACAGAGCCTACCAACTACGAAAACGATATGCCAGTATTAAGGCGTAATATGGCTCTGAGAAAGACAACAGAACAAGACAAGATAGCCGTCAACATAAGAGTTACTACTCACCCGTCTACAGTCCCTACAGCTGGCCCTATGGCACCAAGATCCAGTGACAAAGCTGAAGAATGGGCCTGGATTCGCCCCGCCGACTGGAAACCATGTAATAGAAAATGTGTGTTGACGTCCTTAAAGAAGTCTTTCATGGAAAGACCAGGTCACCTAGTTGGTGAGCTCAGATTCCCTGGGTCAAACCCAGACGCATAGCTACAATCAACGAAGATGGAACCGCATGATTTGAAAGCTTCAGCGAGGAAGAAAACATTGAAGAACCAGAACCAGTAGTGGAAAATACAGATGATCTGGATTTTTAATCCGCCCTCGTACACAAACAGTCGCCAGAATGGCGGGGCTCATGAGGGGACAGATCCAGATAATCTTCCCTTCTACAGGAAGATCACTCTGAATGGAGTGAAAGTCCGACTTTTAATTGACACAGGGCTTCCCGTTCATGTCTTCTTTCCTTTCTTCAAGCAGCACTGCAAAGCTTTCAGTCTTATCCAACCTTCTTCCATAATTTGAGTGAGTGCTAATGATGATATTATCCCAGACTATGGACAGACTCTTCCACTGTATGTTAGTACCCCTGTCCCATATCATGGAACTGAACACTCATACATGATTTATGATCCCAAAGAGACCAAGTACGATGGATATTTGGGTCTCGATTTGCTCACTTCCTTGAGCGCTTCCATCGATTGCGGGATGAGAACACTGAAGTTCTCACCCCCACTCCAATAACAAAAAAAAAAATGACCCTAAAAAAGTCCTAAAGTAAAAAATCACACCCCTCCTTACAATTTCAAATAACGTAACCACTACCGACCAGTCAAACCTTCCTCAAACAAATTCCAACCACCCTACAAATTGTCTCATACGAGCTAACCAAGTTACCAAGGCAGTACAAATTTCCAAAGTCTCACCCTCTTCCCAAGAACCCAAACATTTACACCCTAAACCCAAACCTATGATCAATCAGGAGAAACCGAGTAAACCTACCACTTGTCTCCTCCAGACCATTCTAGCTGTCACATCCAAACTAGTGACACTTCCTCCTCATCATGAAAGATGGGTACTCATATTACCCACCTTACCTGGGGATGCAATAATGACCCCTCACCTCCAAAGCCCTTTTGATACGGATTGCCTGACCGCTCCAAGCCTAATCTCAAATCAACTTAATTGCATAAAGATAGCAAACATCTCCGATCAACCTATTACCTTGCCAAAAGGGTTAACCATTTGGGGAAATTGAGCCTTATGCAGAAGAACTATCTTTATCTTCAGAAAATACCTCCCAAACTCCTTTTCCCTTACCTGATATTCCTTCCCATTTAACCTCTCAACAACAAACCGACCTACGTGATTTAATGACTACCTACCAAGATATCTTTGCTACTTCTAACCGAGACGTCGGGAAAACCAACGTACTTCACCATCCCAAACATACTGTAGGACAACCGATCCGGACGAAAAATCCAATACAAAGACAGGAAGAGGAATCCCAACTCAAAGATATGTTAGCAACTGGAGTTGTCCAACATTCCACGAGCCCCTGGTCATCTCCGGTGGTACTCGTCCGGAAGAAAGACGGATCCACCCGTTTTTGTATTGATTACCGACAGCTAAATGACGTTACCATAAAAGATGCTATCCCACTACCCAGGATAGACGACATTTCAGATACCCTATTAGGAGCTAAATGGTTCACTACCCTGGATCTGCAAGCAGGGTACTGGCAAGTACCAGTCCTCCCAGAACACCAACAAAAGACAGCTTTTGCCACTAGTCAAGGAAGATTATATGAATTCACAGTATTGCCGGTTGATCTATGCAACGGCCCTGCAACTTTTTCCAGGTTAATGGAATCTGTCCTACAAGGATTAACCTGGGAAACATGCCTGGCGTACTTGGATGACATAATCTTGTTCGGGAACACCTGGGCTGAACACCTACAAAGATTAAGACAAGTATTTCAGAGGATTAGAGAGGCAAACTTAAAACTCAAACCCTCTAAATGTACTCTGGCCAAGAAGGAAGTCCAATTTCTAGGACACATCGTCTCAGAAAAAGGAATTGCCCCAGATCCTGACAAACTAGATGCCATTAGCAACGTAACTCCTCCAACAAATGTCAAGGGAGTCCGAGCTTTTCTCGGCTTAGCTTCCTATTACCGCAGATTTGTCAAAAATATTGCCACCATTGCCATGCCCCTTCATGACCTAACAAGAAAAGACGAAACAGTCTTATGGACAGAACAACGTCTAAAAGCATTCAACACCCTAAAAGAACTACTAGTAGCATCTCCAGTAGTATCATTCCCAGACTATACCCAGCCATTCCGCTTATACACGGATGTCTCACAATTCAGTATAGGCGCCGTTCTAGGACAAACTAGAGAAGGTAGAGAACATATCATCGCATGTGCCAGCCGAACACTAAATCCAGCAGAAGTCAACTATCCAGTAACCAAAAGAGAATGTCTAGGTATCATTTGGGCCTTGCAAAACTTCAAAGCTTACCTAGCAGGTGTCAAGGTCACTATCATCACCGATCACGAGACCCCAGCTCAGAGAAAGAAAATAGTGTTCAAGACTTTACTGAGGATTCTACCTGTGACAGTAGCCGATCATTTCTCAATCACAGAGCCTACCAACTAGGAAAACGATATGCCAGTATTAAGGCGTAATATGGCTCTGAGAAAGACAAAAGAACAAGACAAGATAGCCGTCAACATAAGAGTTACTACTCACCCGTCTACAGTCCCTACAGCTGGCCCTATGGCACCAAGATCCAGTGACAAAGCTGAAGAATGGGCCTGGATTCGCCCCGCCGACTGGAAACCATGTAATAGAAAATGTGTGTTGACGTCCTTAACCCTTAAAAAGCGGCTCACCACATAAGTCGTTTTTAATAAAGCTGGACTATGTGGCGGCGCTCGACATAGGTCGAGTGGCAATTTCAGCACGTAATGTTGCTGAGAGAGAGAGACAAGTGGTGGCAGGAGAGTAGCGAGCGTATGACTGCTCCAGACCACCGCGGCGAACCTACTGACATGAATCTCACCTCCCTCCTACCTCTCTTATGCAGAAGAACTATCTTTATCTTCAGAAAATACCTCCCAAACTCCTTTTCCCTTACCTGATATTCCTTCCCATTTAACCTCTCAACAACAAACCGACCTACGTGATTTAATGACTACCTACCAAGATATCTTCGCTACTTCTAACCGAGACGTCGGGAAAACCAACGTACTTCACCATCCCAAACATACTGTAGGACATCCGATCAAACAACCGATCCGGACGAAAAATCCAATACAAAGACAGGAAGAGGAATCCCAAGTCAAAGATATGTTAGCAACTGGAGTTGTCCAACATTCCACGAGCCCTTGGTCATCTCCGGTGGTACTCGTCCAGAAGAAAGACGGATCCACCCGTTTTTGTATTGATTACCGACAGCTAAATGACGTCACCATAAAAGATGCTATCCCACGACCCAGGATAGACGACATTTTAGATTCCCTATTAGGAGCTAAATGGTTCACTACCCTGGATCTGCAAGCAGGGTACTGGCAAGTACCAGTCCTCCCAGAACACCAACAAAAGACAGCTTTTGCCACTAGTCAAGGAAGATTATATGAATTCACAGTATTGCCGGTTGATCTATGCAAAGGCCCTGCAACTTTTTCCAGGTTAATGGAATCTGTCCTACAAGGATTAACCTGGGAAACATGCCTGGCGTACTTGGATGACATAATCTTGTTCGGGAACACCTGGGCTGAACACCTACAAAGATTAAGACAAGTATTTCAGAGGATTAGAGAGGCAAACTTAAAACTCAAACCCTCTAAATGACCTCTGGCCAAGAAGGAAGTCCAATTTCTAGGACACATCGTCTCAGAAAAAGGAATTGCCCCAGATCCTGACAAACTAGATGCCATTAGCAACGTAACTCCTCCAACAAATGTCAAGGGAGTCCGAGCTTTTCTCGGCTTAGCTTCCTATTACCGCAGATTTGTCAAAAATATTGCCACCATTGCCATGCCCCTTCATGACCTAACAAGAAAAGACGAAACAGTCTTATGGACAGAACAACGTCTAAAAGCATTCAACACCCTAAAAGAACTACTAGTAGCATCTCCAGTAGTATCATTCCCAGACTATACCCAGCCATTCCGCTTATACACGGATGTCTCACAATTCAGTATAGGCGCCGTTCTAGGACAAACTAGAGAAGGTAGAGAACATATCATCGCATGTGCCAGCCGAACACTAAATCCAGCAGAAGTCAACTATCCAGTAACCAAAAGAGAATGTCTAGGTATCATTTGGGCCTTGCAAAACTTCAAAGCTTACCTAGCAGGTGTCAAGGTCACTATCATCACCGATCACGAGACCCCAGCTCAGAGAAAGAAAATAGTGTTCAAGACTTTACTGAGGATTCTACCTGTGACAGTAGCCGATCATTTCTCAATCACAGAGCCTACCAACTAGGAAAACGATATGCCAGTATTAAGGCGTAATATGGCTCTGAGAAAGACAAAAGAACAAGACAAGATAGCCGTCAACATAAGAGTTACTACTCACCCGTCTACAGTCCCTACAGCTGGCCCTATGGCACCAAGATCCAGTGACAAAGCTGAAGAATGGCCTGGATTCGCCCCGCCGACTGGAAACCATGTAATAGAAAATGTGTGTTGACGTCCTTAACCCTTAAAAAGCGGCTCACCACATAAGTCGTTTTTAATAAAGCTGGACTATGTGGCGGCGCTCGACATAGGTCGAGTGGCAATTTCAGCACGTAATGTTGCTGAGAGAGAGAGACAAGTGGTGGCAGGAGAGTAGCGAGCGTATGACCGCTCCAGACCACCGCGGCGAACCTACTGACATGAATCTCACCTCCCTCCTACCTCTCTTATGCAGAAGAACTATCTTTATCTTCAGAAAATACCTCCCAAACTCCTTTTCCCTTAGCTGATATTCCTTCCCATTTAACCTCTCAACAACAAACCGACCTACGTGATATAATGACTACCTACCAAGATATCTTCGCTACTTCTAACCGAGACGTCGGGAAAACCAACGTACTTCACCATCCCAAACATACTGTAGGACATCCGATCAAACAACCGATCCGGACGAAAAATCCAATACAAAGACAGGAAGAGGAATCCCAAGTCAAAGATATGTTAGCAACTGGAGTTGTCCAACATTCCACGAGCCCTTGGTCATCTCCGGTGGTACTCGTCCGGAAGAAAGACGGATCCACCCGTTTTTGTATTGATTACCGACAGCTAAATGACGTCACCATAAAAGATGCTATCCCACGACCCAGGATAGACGACATTTTAGATTCCCTATTAGGAGCTAAATGGTTCACTACCCTGGATCTGCAAGCAGTGTACTGGCAAGTACCAGTCCTCCCAGAACACCAACAAAAGACAGCTTTTGCCACTAGTCAAGGAAGATTATATGAATTCACAGTATTGCCGTTTGATCTATGCAACAGCCCTGCAACTTTTTCTATATCTAAATTGAATTCAATCTGAAACAAGCTAATTTATATCCAAAGGTCTCACATAATAAATGTATATAATTATAGGGTAAGGTTATAAGGGTTAATATTAGCCAGGAATTAACTCACCAATAGTTCCATGTGGCAATGAGGCAAGGGAGAACGTTTTACCCAATATGGCGGTGGACAATGGGGAACGAGACTTCGGTCCCAAGACACGAGTCAAGTTAAAGAAAGAATAAATGATTACATGGGAATGGACATGATTATTATAATTTATGCTTATCTATCAGTCAGTCATGATGTCGATGAGAGCGTCGTGATGGTGTAGTTGTGTGTATTGCTGTATGTGTATTGTGATTAGAGGCACAAAAGCACGATCAACTGAGGGCGGAAAATTAGATGTTAACTGGTTGGTGTTCGTGAAGGCTCTGGCGTACCTCAAAAGCACACCTTGCTGCCTTGGCAAACCGCCAGGAGCCCAATTTATCGTACCGCATTTAGGTTGCTCTATACGATAAATTATATTAATATATACGATAAATTCATATATACTACATAAGACCATGGCAATATTGCTTAATAGCATATTAGGCCTTTTATAACTTAACTTATTTACAATCTTATAATATACGATCTACTCGTCCTACGTCGTGCTGTAGGAGAGATCGTGACGTCACAGAGACATACAAGATCACAAAAGAGTCATATTCTATCGTATTTATAAGATACACTCCCCCCACAAAAAAGACCTGAACCCCACCTTAAACCTAAAGTTGCCCAGAGGCTATCCTCTGACGCCACAAGTCGACGGCGCCAGCAGCAGCGCGTCTGGGACGCGTCCCGGTCCGAGAATGATCACCATCAGTATGAGGTGAGTCGTTCCTTTGAGAATCCTCGTACCCAGCAATAACAGGTGGAGCCTCAGATTGCAATGCGGAATCGAGCTCCAAAGCATACAAACGTGCGATAGGACGAACAGTAGTTCCAGTGGCTGTCTTTAACCCTTAATTAGCGGCTCACCACATAAGTCGAGTTAAATAAAGCTGGACTATGTGGCGGCGCTCGACATAACTCGAGTGGCAATTTCAGCACGTAATGTTGCTGAGAGAGAGAGACAAGTGGTGGCAGGAGAGTAGCGAGCGTATGACTGCTCCAGACCACCGCGGCGAACCTACTGACATGAATCTCACCTCCCTCCTACCTCTCTCACTCGCTATATAAGGAATTGTATGGGGAAAGTGCCTAATTACATGCTTTTTGCACTCGCGTTGCACGGTTATTGCAAGAAAACTAGCCATCATAAAAGGATCGTTATGATGTCATTCGAAAGCTCTGTTTATGCCCTTTTAGGGATAGATACTTGTTTTACGTTCTGGGTCTTATTTAGGCATGAAAATGATCACGTAAACAGCCCTATTTTGGCTAAAAACACCCCGCTGGGCGGTACATATAAATAAACCGCATAGGCCGCTCTTAAGGTGTTAATAGCGCCATCCGCTCTACAGAGTCTGCCCCCTTGTATACCTCCAATACGCGGCCTAATTTCCAGTATAAACGAGGACTATCTTCTTTAATTAAAACAACTTCACCAACTGTAGGTGCCGTTGGTCTACCAAAGGGAGTAACACTCCTTTCCCTCAATGCTAGCAGATATTCACTAATCCACCGTTTCCTAAAATCCTCGATTATCCTGGATATATACTGGTATCTCTTAGACACCGCTACCTCAGAGTACAACTAGGGATCCTCTAACTCTACTATGGACTGGAAATCAGATGGAAACGCAGTCAATGGTTTCCCATATAGCAAGTGAGCTGGTGTTAATGGTAGTGGTTCTTGCAGGTCGGTGTACACATATGTAAGCAGGGCGATCATTCACGACTGCCTCTATCTCTGTGAGGACTGTCGTCAACTCACTCTTATAGAGCACGTCCTACAACCGCTCTTAGTCCTGACTTTACTATGCCGACACACCGTTCCCACATGCCACCAAACCAAGGTGCCTTAACTGGAATGAACCTCCATTCGCACTTCTTCTCTCCCAAAAAAGTGATGATAGTAGGATCACTACTCATATCCTTTAGATATTTTGATGCTTGGACATAAGTGGGAGCATTGTCGCTAAGAATGAGTTGAGGGAATGAACGACGGGCACAAAACCGTCTAAACGCCAGCATAAATTCTTCGCTAGACATATTATCACATAGTTCTAGGTGTACCGCTCGAGACGTCGCACAGGTAAACAATAATATATAAACCTTCTCATGCTCCCTCGTCTTCAATGCCCCTGTGTAATCTAATCCTACCGCTTGGAAAGGTTCTACGTGCTTTACACGGCATTCAGGTAGAGGTGGAGCTGGTCCAGTTGCATATGGTTTACCCTTTAGTCTCTGGCATATTACACACTTTCTCACTACGCGTCGAGCTACTTGTCGAACTCTGGGTATCCACCATGTGAGACGTAAATTTGATATAATATGACATACCCCGTAGTGTTTTACTTCCCTATGTGCACGTATGATCAATAGATCAGTAACGTGATGTCTTGTTGGCATAAGTATAGGTCGGTTTGTGCCGTCTGGTACACCCGACCACTTCAGGCGACCCTCACACCTGATGAGGCCATTGTCTAGGTGCAACCTTAGTTGACGCACTATATTAGGCATTAATGTCTTATTCGAGCCTTTCAAGGATTCTAATTCATTGGAAAAGGTTTCTACTTGAACCCATTTGATCAAAGTTACTTCAGCTGCTTTAACCCGTTGAGACCCAGCGTCGCACGTGTTGCGTCGGCAGTCTTTGATCACGAACTCCCAGCGACGCATCACGTGCGTCCGACATATAAAAAACACTTACGTGGCTCGTAAGGTAGGAAATGGCGGGAGAATAGGAGGGGGCGGTACCGTAGTGTGTGGGGGAGCCGGGCCAGTAGGTGTGAGCGGGCCGAGACAGCCGCGCGGCTGGTGGTGGTGGGCTTAGTGGGGATAGTTTACACCCCTAGTTTACCGCCACTTTGAACCTTCATTACTCCGGTCGTATGGGAGCTAGAGGCTTGAGATTTATGTGAGATACTCCTTAGGATGTATGCCGTACAATGCCATACTCAGTTTTTACCCTAGTGCTCCCGGGCGGGTGGTCATGCGGGGGAGACGAACTATTGAAACCCCCCCCCCGCCCCCCAAATGACCGAAATGAGTTTTTTTTATTTGTGTGTTCATTTCTCACCATTCTCTTCCATTTTGGCTCAACAAATTTTTTTGAAGCTCCCCCCCCCCAACCCCCCACCGGCCCCCCCCCAAAAAAAATGTCAGAGGTGATTTTTTTGTTTTTTTTTCATTTCTCATCCTTGTCTTCCATTTTAGCAAACAAACAAAATAAGTGAAAATGGCTTGGGACTGGGGTGAACAAAATATTATAACTAGCCGGGGCTCAACGGGTTAAATTCACGAGCATCAATGTTGTGACCCCTGTTGCAGAGTTGGCCCGTTACTTTAAGCTTGAGATTGGATACATATCGCAACACCCAAGCTACAACTCTGACTAGTTTATTATAGTCACCGAATCTTGCCCACTTTATGATAGGACCCGGTGGCTCATTTGGTTGGGCTGTAACTGCCACTGTTTCCAGTGGCAGAAGTCCCTCACCAACAGCATGCCATATCGTCCATTCACTTTCATGGAGCAGCCACTTTGGACCATGCCACCACAATTCGGACTTCATTAACTGGCTAGCCGTTATACCCCTAGTTATGAGATCACTAGGGTTTTCCTTTGTATTTACATAATGATAAGCAACGTCTGGCAAAAGGGCTCTAATCTCATCTACCCTATTCCGCACCTAAACTGGCAGAGACTTCTTGCTATGTATCCAGTTGAGTGCGACCTGACTATCGCACCATACGTGAACGATTTCAATATTTAATTCGCTCTCGTATGCTGCGCGTACATGTTGCACCAGACGTGCTAATAGCAGCATGGGAGTCAATTCCATTTTAGAGATAGTTACCTTTTTAACCGGGGCTACTTTGGCCCGGGCTGTAACTAAATGTGCCCCAAATGAAGTAACAACATATATGGCTACCCCGTATGCCGTGGCGCTAGCATCGCAAAACGTGTGTAACGTAACGTCACCGAACGCCGCCACTTTACGAGGTATAGGTTTAGTACATAGGATGGCATATTCATTCAACAACAATGTCCCTCGGTCATTCAGGTCCTCGGGCAAACTGTCATCCCATCCTATTTTACGTCTCCAAACTTCCTGCATTAGAATCCTAGCTCTTATGGTAACAGGTAATGCTAGACCCAAAGGATCAAAAAATTGCGCAACTTTGCTCAACAGACTTCTTTTTGTGTGCGCTCCTGTCTGCTGAGCAAAAGACCTTGTTTGAAAAGTTAGTATGTCATGTTTAGGTTGCCAGATCATCCCCAAATTTCTGGACTTTTCCTGGTTAAGAGATGCCGTACCATCCACCTGTATTAAACTCTGAAGATCTTCACTATTAGTAACCCACTCGCGGAGAAATAGATGTGCATCCGCAAACAATCTGCGTGCTTGCCAGTATGCATACAACAAATCATCTTGACTATCGCTAGTACCCTGCAAATTGTCAATGTATAATCCGCGAGATAGTTTACTTGTGTCCTCATGAGTGTCAGCTAGATGTTTTCTGATTGTGGCATTTAACAAAAACTGCGAGCAAGTGGCCCCAAAGAGTACAACCCGAAAACGGTATATTATGATGGGACTTTCAGAGTCGCTAATGTCGCTGAACCAAAGAAAGCGGGTAACATCTCTATCTTCCTCCTTGAGCTTGACCATCAAGAATGCTTTCTCGATGTCACTGGTATAGGCGTACTTCCCCAGCCTAAACCGCAATAGATGTTGGGACAGGTCCGACACCATGGACGGACCTGTCAACAGGCAGTCATTCAGACTGGGTTGTTGACCTTGGTGGGCAGAACAGTCATACACCACCCGTATTGGTGTGGTGACGCTGTCTTTCTTTACCCCATGATGGGCCAGATAGTGAACCCTACCCTTCTTACACGGTTCCTCGACATCGACTCTCTCAATAAAACCCCTATCCTCATAACTCCGAAATACATCGTCATACGCCTGGCGCGTGCTCGGTTCGTTAGACAATTTCCGCTGCAATGCGCGCAAGCGACCTAATGCCAAACCATAGTTGGTAGGCAGGCTTATCTCACTGTTCTTCCAAGGTAAACTAACTTTATATTGCTTGTCTGAGGCACAGTAGCACACAGACTCGTCAAACCTTTGTAGCGCAACTTCCGAGTCATAATCAGTCTCCATAGGATTAATGCCTATGTGGTCCAATCTCCACAGTCATTCCAGGTCGAACTCGGCAGCCATCTTAGGGTCTCTAGGTTGGGAATCCTCCCTTCCCAACTCCTCTGCCGCGGTTACATTGACTCTATATATCGAGACCGTGTCGACTAGGACCTTTGACTGTGTAGTATGCACCTTTCCGCTCATGCAGTATCCAAATTTAGTGGGGATTAAAATTACACCACACATCTTTTTAAATCCAGGGTATACTACTTCATAATAATGATCCACACCAAGTAGAACATGCACCTCACTCTGATTTCCCATGGGATCTGACAAGTTAACCCCTTTGCTACGTAATGCGTGTTCCACTTTCTTCACACCCACAGATACATATTCTGGTAGGGTGTCTACTACGATACAAGTCATAAAGTACCGGTTTTTACGATAGAAATATGAAATCTCCGCTATCTCGTAGTCTTGTTTATCAGTAACCCCTGTGAAGCCCTGTAATCGAAGAGTCTCAGCCCCTACGATTCGGTGCTTCAGTCCCACTAGTACGGACCTCTTTATAAAGGAACGTTGAGACCCTTGATCTAGAAGTACCCGACAAACTTTGTTACTGTCATTACCTTCCATGGGAATCTGTATTGTGGGCAATATAGTGGTGTCTTGCGTGCTACCTAGTGCCACAGTTGTAGTACCCTCATTTTTGACGTCTTTGACTTTATCTGCTGTAGGACACAACTTATCAAAGTGATGTCCTTCGCAGTGGCGACAGGGCCTTAAGTATGTAGCAGTACATTGTCCCTGCTTACCATGTTCTTTACTTAGACAACCTACACATAGCTTCAATCTTTTCGCCTGTGCTAGTTTTGTCTCATTTGTTGGGTATTTTATGCAGAAACTCCATTTATGTTTGTTGTTACATAGCTTACATAGAATCTGAGCAAGTTTCTTATACACCCTCTTTCTTTACTTTAGTCCCCACTGTCATGCTTACTGTTCCCCTCTTCTCCACATTCTCACTCCCTCCCGACACATACATTCTCCCTTTGTTCAACTGTAGATTATTGATCTCCTTACTGAACTGAGTTTTGAACTCCCCCAGCTCAAATGATCTTACCTTATCAAGTATTGCCATAGGAAGCTTCTGACGCAAGATAATGACTATCATTTCCTGCGTGGTAAGCCCTAGGGTGTCTAGCGATCGAGTATGGCACTCCATATTTGCCCTGAAGTTTGTCAACTCATCAACCATATACTGTGGTTCTGCGAGCCCCAACAAGGCAACGACATGGGCCATCTTCAACTGCTCTCTATCCCCGTATGTGGACTCTAATAAGTGTACCGCTTCAAGATAACTACCACCCACTACTGCAAAACCCTCTATTAAATGTAAGGCCTCTCCTTCCATTTGTCCCTTCAGATAGTGAAACTTGCGGACATTATCCAAAGAGGATTCATGAACCGTAGATCGAAATACGTCCCAGAAAGCTAACCACTCGGTTAACTTGCCCCCAAATGTAGGAAGATTGAGCTTTGGGAGGTGTACAGTATGTTTTGGGTCAGCCCTTCTATGGGCCTCATTATCGCCTCCCTTCTTACTCGCGATTGCACGCTGTAATAGGTACTTCGCTCTAAAGACAGGTTCGTCATAGAGGGCGCGATTATCACACTCTGTAACTATCTCTTCCTCCTCTGTCATGTCAGCCACAATCACCTCACTCAGAGCCGTAATACGACTGTGGGTAACCGGGACGTTTTCTAATCTAGCCTCCAATTCCTCTAGTTCAGCAGTAGTGATGAAAGTGTTGACGTCCACAATTAGCCTATTTATTACTCCCCGAAGTCCCGCCCTTTGATTTTTAGGGGCTTTGTTCAGCACCCCACTAGACGGTGTCTCTTTACCGTTTTTATCCATTTTGCTTGCGAGCCTATAGGCTATGTATCTAAATATTACGTTACAAAAACAACGGCCAAATAATAGGCTACTTAACACCTTACGAGCGGCCTATGCGGTTTATTTATGTGTACCGCCCAGCGGGGTGTTTTTAGCCAAAATAGGGCTGTTTACGTGATCATTTTCATGCCTAAATAAGACCCAGAACGTAAAACAAGTATCTATCCCTGAAAGGGCATAAACAGAGCTTTCGAATGACACCATAACGATCCTTGTATGATGGATAGTTTTCTTGCAATAACCGTGCAACGCGAGTGCAAAAAGCAGGTAATTCGGTACTTTCGGTACATAATTGAGTATGTAGCGAGTGAGAGAGGGAGGAGGGAGCTGAGATTTGTGTCAGTAGGTTCGCCGCGGTGGTCTGGAGCAGTCATACGCTCGCTAGTCTCCTGCCACCACTTGTCTCTCTCTCTCAGCCACATTACGTGCTGAAATTGCCACTCGAGTTATGTCGAGCGCCGCCACATAGTCCAGCTTTATTAAATACGACTTAAGTGGTGAGCCGCTAATAAAGGGTTAAGAGACGCCAACCGGCGGACTTCTATGTTATGGAGAAAAAATAGTACACTAAATAGCAATACCTACTAATGGATCATATTGAACAAGAAAAAATGTTAGGTCAGGTCATATGTCACAGGAAGTCTGAAACGGAAAAGAAAATTATTGGGGAAAGACGATGGGTGGGATGCAGAACTTGGGCAGGTGCAACGATGTGACCCTGCATTCCGGCTCTAACCATCGCTTGGCTAGCCTTGCCAGTTTACCATAGAGTTGTTCCTGCATCCTGTTATATGTCCCCTTGTTCATTGCCTTAAAATCCCTTACTGGTAGCTAGATCCCGGGTCTGGGCACCAATGTGGTAAACTATCAATGGAAGTTAAATATTACTAAGCTATAATGAATAAAATAAAATCAATCTAAATAAAAACTACTCTATATCTAAATTGAATTCAATCTGAAACAAGCTAATTTATATCCAAAGGTCTCACATAATAAATGTATATAATTATAGGGTAAGGTTATAAGGGTTAATATTAGCCAGGAATTAACTCACCAATAGTTCCACGTGGCAATGAGGCAAGGGAGAACGTTTTACCCAATATGGCGGTGGACAATGGGGAACGAGACTTCGGTCCCAAGACACGAGTCAAGTTAAAGAAAGAATAAATGATTACATGGGAATGGACATGATTATTATAATTTATGCTTATCTATCAGTCAGTCATGATGTCGATGAGAGCGTCGTGATGGTGTAGTTGTGTGTATTGCTGTATGTGTATTGTGATTAGAGGCACAAAAGCACGATCAACTGAGGGCGGAAAATTAGATGTTAACTGGTTGGTGTTCGTGAAGGCTCTGGCGTACCTCAAAAGCACACCTTGCTGCCTTGGCAAACCGCCAGGAGCCCAAATTATCGTACCGCATTTAGGTTGCTCTATACGATAAATTATATTAATATATACGATAAATTCATATATACTACATAAGACCATGGCAATATTGCTTAATAGCATATTAGGCCTTTTATAACTTAACTTATTTACAATCTTATAATATACGATCTACTCGTCCTACGTCGTGCTGTAGGAGAGATCGTGACGTCACAGAGACATACAAGATCACAAAAGAGTCATATTCTATCGTATTTATACGATAACTCCTCTAACAAATGTCAAAGAAGTCCGAGCTTTTCTCGGCTTAGCTTCCTATTACCGCAGATTTGTCAAAAATGTTGCCACCATTGCCAAGCCCTTTCATGACCTAACAAGAAAAGACGAACCATTCTTATGGACAGAACATCGTCTAAAAGCATTCAACACCCTAAAAGAACTACTAGTAGTTCTCATTCCCAGACTATACCCAGCCACTCCGCTTATACACGGATGTCTCACAATTCAGTATAGGCGCCGTTCTAGGACAAACTAGAGAAGGTAGAGAACATATCATCGCATGTGCCAACCGAACACTAAATCCAGCAGAAGTCAACTATCCAGTAACCAACAGAGAATGCCTAGTTATCATTTGGGCCTTGCAACACTTCAAAGCTTACCTAGCAGGTGTCATGTCACCATCATCACCGATCACCACGCCCTCCAATGGCTACGCAAATCTGACACCAAAAATGCCTTGACCGTCAGGTGGTGAGAATCATTAGAAGAGTTAAACTTCGAATTTTTTTATCAACCAGGAAAACTCCATACCAACGCTGATGCTTTATCTAGACTTCCAACTAACTCAGCCAAGGACACCTCCAGCCAGAACACTGAGATTCAGCCAATTTTAGCAATCCATCATCAAGACTCATTAGATCAAGACCAACAAGAACTGCTTAAACAATTTCAACGACAAGAAAAAACAGACTGGATGCCTAGAAGTATTTTCTCCCAACTCACCAGAAGAGGAGATCATTTGTTCACGCCAGACGGAAAACATTTTATAACACCAAATGCAGCACTCTCAACTATGCAATCCATCCATTTGCACAATGGCATTCATTTAGCCCAGAGGAAGTTAACTGCTACCTTCCAACAAGTGTACTGGACTCCTTCTCCTTACATCACAGCTAAAAGAATTACGGAAGCCTGCAAAGCCTGTGCATTGGGCAAGGACAGGACCCGTACAGCCGGACCGACAGGAAAATTAGTAGCGTCCAAACCATGGCAATTTCTTGACGTAGATGTGATGGGACCCATGGAAGGAAATCAAGGTTATAAATACATTATCACTTTTGTGGACACATACTCGAAATATGTAATTGCATGTCCAGCAAAAGAACATTCAGCTTTAGCAGTAGCTGAAGCAATGATACAGCACGTTTTTCCTTATTTTGGATTACCTGAAGCTATTCATTCTGATAATGCTCCTGAATTCACCAGTCACATATGGTCCAAACTATCCCAGATGTGTGGATTCAAAATTAGCCACTCCTCCCCGTATTGGCCTCAGGGTAACTCAATTTGTGAAAGAAGCCACCGAACAATTGCAAACCAAATAAGAACACGCCTGCATCAAATGAACACCAAGGATTGGCCCAGCCAAGTGAAAATAGTCCATTGGGGGATAAATACCTGCCCCAGAAAAGACGGCATTTCACCCCAAGAACGTGTGTTTGGAGTACCACCTATACTCCTACCTCTACGTCATCTGCCTGTCCCTTACGAGCCCTCTTCCAATTTTGACCAATCTTTAGTACATCTAAAGAACCGCCTTCAACAGCTGCAATATATCCAAGACCTACAACCTGACGAAACAGCCAAAGTTAGTCCCCACCATGTCGGCGATCTTGTCATAGTTGCTCAACTGCCAGTGCCATCCAAACTCAAACCCAGATATCAAGGTCCTTTCGAGATCCTAACTGTTCCAAACTGTTACCAGGTTACCATTAATTATTTTGGTGAGTCACGCACATACCGAAATAGATATATACGTAGGTTTCAACCCATTGATGAGAATATGATTATGCTTGCTGACCCCAAAGATGATGACACATTGCCTGCAACTAATGACCAGAATTTAGGATCCACAGAATCATTGATACCTCCCACTCTTCCACCCATCTCTCCTCCACCATTAGCGAAACCAAATCTTGTTGCACCACCTATTCATCCAGTAACTAAACCTAATATCAACCAAAATCCTCTTGCACTATTTTTTTCCTCACACACCTTTGGCTCTGAAACTGCCCCTCCAATCCCTAACCGAATTGTCTCTGCACCTCATCAAATTCCTACTCAATCTAACAAGACTGTCACTAAACTGAAATCAACTTATCCCATTACCTCACCTGCCACCAGCTTACCTGTTTTTCCTGAATCACCCTGTACTTTACCTACCACTCCAGCCATAAATAGCATTCCCTCTCTAGAATGTCAAACTCCTCCTTCACTGTCTAAAACATCATCAACGTTATCCACTCATCAAGATACCCAACCAACAAATCTATCTAATCAAACCAAAAGTCCGATTACAAATAGTCCTGAACCTCCTTCTCAACTACCTATACCTCTCACTAAATCCCATACTTCTCCTTCATTGTCTGAAACATCATCAACGTCATCTGAAAATAGCCCTGAAACTTCTTCGCAACTACCAATACCTCTCACTAAATCTCCTAAGCCCTCTACCTCTACTCATAAATCACCTAACCCTTCACCTAATCCTACCACCATTTCTAAATCTACCTATACCACCCCCATCCTGTTCCAAAAATGCCAAAAATGAAATTTAGGTCACCATCTTTAATGCAACCCCTATCTAATCCACCATGTCGAAGATCTGCCGACGTGTGACTCCACCAAACCGTACTGACCCTACCACCATGATGAAGATCAACAGCTTGTTTGTGTCCTCAGACAACACCAGGACTATCATCAACTCTCCTGCCCACCTCGCTCATGTGGCAAATTCCTCAAAGACACCTCTTCAACTAACCGTGGAAATTGACACCAACAACCCTATTGACATCACTACAACCATCTGGTGTCTAGTCCTACAAAACCTAGAACCCTCTCTCACTACCAAAACCTTCAGAACATATGACCTTAGATCTCGAGGCTGACATTTTTTTTTGGAAGAAGGTGGTCAGATGACAGGGTTGGGAAAACAGGGCAAGGCTATGAATGACGGTAGACACCCTGATCATGCCGGGAAAGGAGCAGCCTAACAACACCAGAATAGCTGTGATCGGGGAAAAGAAGAGGAACAGGAGAAGACAACATCAAGAGAAGGAGAGAGACAATAGGCCCCGACCAGTTTCTCAGGCTTTAATACCTGCCGGAATAGGTCAGCCTACCCCTTTTCCCAGACCTACCCATGCTCTAATCTCTGGGAGTCTAGGTCAGTCTGCCCGAGAAAGGAGTTCGAGCCCGGGCCAATCACAGGGACCCCTGCTCCTCCAATGGCAGGGACAGAGACAAACGCCCAAGGCATATGCCCAGTTCCAGCCCGATTTGCAATATAGTGAGGAACTATTTATGCAAGTTCCCCACCAAGAACCATTGCAATATCGACATCGATGCGAATCCCAGCACCCCCTCTACAGCACCTCCTGGGAAGACTGGGAATAGTGCAACCAAAGTGATAAATAATAAACCTATGGCCTGCAGACTAAAGTGGGTATTACACTGGACATATTTTCCGTCGTCCTTCGACCTTCATCCTTCGATCTTGGGCATGCTATCGTCGTCTTGCTATCACACAGGCTCCACGCACGATCATCATCATCTACAGACATAGGCTGAAGTGTCTGATCGCTTCTCGGCTTTATTTACACCTATTTCGGCCAAAATAGATTCCCTATATATAAGTAATACTTCGCAATCGCTAATAAAAAGTGGAGGGTATGCCATAATAACGCCATTATAATAATTTTATTCGAAAATACAGTGAAAATAGACGACTAAAGCTGGTCACGACTCGCACGAAAATCATGAAGAGGATAAACATTATCAGTAGGCTAGGCGGCGGGTGATAACCGTTGCGGGTCTAGATTAATAGGTTGAGAGTTCGATATGTGATGTAGGCTACTGTACAAGCATTAATATATTATAATCATGCTTAATCCTTAAATATATATGTCATTACAGTATAATATTCAATAAATTGGGATGAGATGAAACGGTTTAACCCGTACAGCCCCAGCGACGCGCCTGACGCGTCGGCGATGTATGTAACGCACAGCCCCAGAGACGCGCCTGGCACGTCACCCTAATTGCGCCGACCGTAATCTTAGGTGTAGCCACTCAAGAGGGCTCAGATTTGTATGGGAACTGTGTACGTATCCCACGCAACCGTGCCGATGGTTGAAAACTCTCAAAGTCCACGTGCGTGCGCGTGAGCGCGCAATAACCTGATTTTTTGGGGTAATTGCCTTCAATTTTTTACTCTTGTAAAATACGTTTTCGGGGGCTCTGTAGGACCATTCTTTAAGCTTTTTGAGCGGTTTTTCGTGGTTTTTCCTTTATTCCTAACCCATTCGCTATTGTTTCTGGAATAAAACCATTATTTGAAAACCGGCCGGGTTCTGGTGAACAAACATTACAAAACTAGCCGGGGCTGGACGGGTTAATCAAGAAGTAGGCTACAAGCCTACAACACGTATGCACAACTTCAAGTTTCTACAAAATTAATACAATATCTTTGGGCAAGAATGGGAAGAATATTCTCTCAAGTGTCCAAATGTAGCATAGCCTATAGCCTATAGGTTATTGTAATCAACATACAATTATAATTTGCAACAGTAAACGATTTGTTATAACTAAATATGAGTAGTAGCTTCGTTACTGCAATGGTTAGCCTAATATTCCTTCAATATTACAAATTATGAAGTCTGTATGCTTTGTAGTCTTGATAAAATACCGTATTTATGCATTATAGGTTCAGTTAATGCGATGTGTTAAATAGTACTCTTTAAATAACTTAGTAGCCTACATATGCAGTAGGCTATACGGTATAGTGTTTGGCGGGGAGTAGGCTATGTCTTTGAAATACATTCCTTATGTATAAGTTAATATATATATACTGTATATATTCCACATATATTAAACTACATAAGTTTTTAATATTTCTAATACTAATGTGATAATTGATATCCGAACCTTAAGAGCAATAAAATACCACATGGAACACATAAAATCGTACATATAATACAGTTAACACAAGCAAGGAAAGAAATACCGTCACTGCCTATTTTAAATGTGGAATACGTAAAGCACGGCCTGTGATTGGCTAAGCCGGGTGAACCCCGCTCAGTCAGTCTACACTCTCGCTTACTTCTTGGCTTTATCATTTCTTTATATTGCTTGTGTTTACTTTATTATATATACGATATTATGTTTCCTGTTATATTTAATAGCTCTTTAGATTCGGATAGCACTGTAATTTATTAAGTAATCATTAACATTTTTTAAACATATCTAGTTTAATGAATAAATAAGGAACAATACAGACAATAAATAAATTAACTGGGTAATGATAAAATAGCCAATCACGAGCACGCTGCTGCTTCCACTGACTTTCACTTTTTACCGACAGACGTGGATTCATGTCGCTTGTTTTAGGTAATAGCGAGCAATATAGTCATACTTATCTTGGTTTTTATATATGCTCAGCTTTTATTATAAGGATTGTGATTTATTAATAGCATGACTGGAAGCTAAAATGGCCGAATTAAGACCAATTAATTTAGAAGTGACCTTGAATCTTCAATTCAAACGTAACCAAATGAGTGTATAGCTGTTATTCTTTTAGTAAAATGTAATGTTTTGCAGTTCGTAATACATCAACTTCCGTTTATACATCATTAGTTCGTATTCAGATATAATTAAATATATGCAAAATACAAATGCATACTATAAATGGTCATTTGAGTTTAGTATTATCGTGGGCTTGACCACGATTTCCCGGTGTACTTGGGTAACCGTGGGCTGCCTAAAAGACCACGAAACGAAACGCGAGATGAAGGACCATGCAAATCATGGTTTTGATGAAGGACGACGGAAAATATGCCAGTGTGATAGTCCCTTAAGAAAAGCCAGATATCACGATGAACAGAAAATCCTTCATTACGCAACCATGCTACCCTTTAAAAATAGGAGGGCCATATCGAGAGATCGAGAATCTCTGTGTGTTTAGATAAATAACTTCAGTGTAATTTTAGATTAAGAATTGCCTTCACCATAGCCAAAACAATGATATCCACATGTCCCTATGTTATTGAGATAGATCCAATTGAGTTCTAAAAATAAACCGACTATAGTCTGACTGAAACTGAAGGATGTTAGCAAATGCTATTGCTTCCTTCCACTGGTTAAGCCGGTTGTGGGAAAGGATTGGTATTGAGTCTCAACCTGAACGAGAGTGTGTAGAGGAGCCCGGAACCAAATTCCCCTGTACCTGAGAGAGAGGCAGTTCCCCCTGACGTTTACACGTGTTACTTAGCCAGAATACTCTCAGATTTTATTCGTATGTGTTTATTATTCTTTGTGTATCCAAGTCAAAGTGAGAGTGTATAACGTTAACTGATTCCCTTCTTAAATCCATTATAAACCTAGAACCAACGCCCAATTCAGGATCCTTATATCCACGTAATTATCACCAAAGAATACTTATAATACTATATCCCTAATTTGAAAGTCAAGAACCCTTTCTGTTGAGTTGGAATTAATACATTATCAAGATACCTGATCTCTATTAGTTCTTGTGAATAATCTGATAATATACGTTACTCGGGTCATGTAAATCTTTCCACACCAATCTAGGAATTCAGAGTGTACAACTGTACATTCCTTGATCGATTCCGCCTAAATAATTGGCTATTGATTCTATTTATTACTTCATCTAGTAATCCATTGATTATAATTGTGTTTACGTTATAATGCAACGCTACAGTAGTTCTGCGTTCTTTTAGGAATTTGTTAATTTATTCAGAACTCCTTTCATATCATCATATATGGTATTTCCTAAGTGCAACTTCGTCGTGTACGTTCATTTCTCATAGCTCCTTAGCTATCTTTCAGCGCTCTTTCATTTGCGTTTCTTAAAGTAGTTGGTTAATCTATCCCAATCTATATTAAATTGTATTTTATCTATTCCAACTCAGTCGCTATATTTATTGTGAAAATGATTTCCTCAACCCGTGTGATTTGGCCTCATCTATGATCGAATATTATTTTTCGTGTCTCGTGTGAGAGATTATTCGCAATAACTCTTAGATAGTTGAATTCAGATTGATTTAAACTATCTTTCCCCCTCGACTCAAATATAATTCATATCTTTAGTCCCTGATTTTATATCACACTAAAGTAAATTGTTATTTCCTGAGTCCCCAGTCCATCCGAACTAAAGTCCTCAGGGCGGCACCTTTGATGGTCTCACCTGAGCGGGGCCAAATTCCCCTTTTCCCACCACGCAGACTCACGCGCAGCTGAGCTATAAGTTCCATATTGTACCTTGTCTTTGTCAGAATACTTTGCGTTAGACATTTTACTCGCATATGTATTATTGTCAATGATTCTTGTTCATGTATATATGTATCTGTCTATCATTGCGTATTTTCACTCTTCAATTAATATGTACTGTAAGTGACAAACTGACCTTCATTAGAGAGTAAAATTAGTTAACTCTCTGTCACTAATTTACTTACTTTCTATTTAATATAATAGTAGAGTATATTACCACATAACATGTATTCTATGCCATTGAATAAATAAGAGTGTAATCTAATCTGTGTGTTTATTGTGTTATCGTTGCCTGATTGAGTAAATACTTATCATATTTGTCACGGGTCAGACCGTGACTGTGATTATATACTATAGGGTTAGCTATATTTCTCGAGCGCGGGAAAAATTGGGGAGGCGGGAACAGCTGTAGAGAAAGGGAGAGAAGAGGGGTGGAGGCACAGGCATAGGCCTGTGTACCGCTAGGCACCTCGCGTACATGTGTGCGTGTGTGCGTTCTTGCTTGTGAGCGTGGGTAGGCCGCCGTTACGCGTACATGTGTGTGTGCGTTCATGTTGTAGGCGTGGTCATAGGGAGTGTCCAGTCTTTTCATTGGCACCAAATTCAAAATGTGATGGGGGAGGGGAAAACCGAGGTTATAAAGGGGGCAGGAATGCCCAGGACAGGCCTTATTCTCCTCCTGCCCGACCCCAACGAGATAGTCCAATTTTGTTGTGCCCGCGATGAATGGGTCGGCAGGGCTGCGAGGGCACCTCGTGCCCTAATTCAACCATAATCAGGTGAGTCCAATTCAGTTAGACAAGTGTCAACGTTGATTGAGATATCCAGAGTGATGTGTGGTGGTGTGCTTGTGTGCGTTGGCCAGTCACCAGGACTGAGCCAGACCGTGCACATGGCCAAGGTTGTGACGCCGACCGAATTAGCTTATGCTATGGCCGAGAATGGCAGGTGTAAGCATGACCCCACAGAGGGCTTGCTAAAGGCTAGGGATGCCCAGGGCGACATAGTTCTCCTGCGGCGATATCCCACTGATTTAGCTATGCACGTGGCCAGGGGTGTGTGTGGATGTGTACGGGTGTGGTGAGTGACGCCGTAACACTTAACCCCACAGAGGGTGAGGTTACCGCTAGAGGATAGTCGGCTTGAAGGGCTTGTCGTACTGCCCGTTTTGGGACCCTTTGATTAGGCAACTCTCATTAGTCTAGCGAGTCACGTGTGTGTGGATGTGTGCGGATGTGTGAGTGACGCCGTAACGCTTAACCCCACAGAGGGTGAGGTTACCGCTAGAGGATAGTCGGCTTGAAGGGCTTGTCGTACTGCCCGTTTTGAGACCCTTTGATTAGGCAACTCTCATTAGTCTAGCGAGTCACGTGTGTGTGGATGTGTGCGGATGTGTGAGTGACGCCGTAACGCTTAACCCCACAGAGGGTGAGGTTACCGCTAGAGGATAGTCGGCTTGAAGGGCTTGTCGTACTGCCCGTTTTGAGACCCTTTGATTAGGCAACTCTCATTAGTCTAGCGAGTCACGTGTGTGTGGATGTGTGCGGATGTGTGAGTGACGCCGTAGCATCTTGACCCCACAGAGGGTGATGGTTAACGCTAGAGGAGTGTCGGCTTGAAGGACTTGTCGCACTGCCGTTTTGAGACCCTTTAATTAGGCAACTCTCATTAGTCTAGCGAGTCACGTAACTGAGGAGGTGAGAGAGAGAGAGAATGTTGAGTGTGATTGACGGGTACTGTGAGTGTGGGAAAATCTCGTGCCTATTCGATCATGCGGTCATTTGCTGGGCGACGATATCACAGTAGACTAAAGGGTTGGTTGATGTGAGATTTCGTGTGACAAGCAGTAATCAGTATAATGATTTGGGGTAATCTTAGGGGTAGTTATAATACTGGGTAATTGTATTTAGGTAAGTGGATTAGATAAGTGGGTTAGATTGAGTGGCTGAGTGTGTGAATGAAATTGTCTCTTTGATAAATGCAATTTCAGTGTCGCTATTCAATAAAACCATTTTAGTAGGAATGTTTGTTTCTTTAATTCTTACTAACTTTAAGAATATAATTATTATCAATATATACCTATCATTACAATAAATCCGTGTACTCTATTATCCCGCAAGCTGGGAACTGCAATTTTCTTTTCAAATATATTACTGCATCGAGTCAGTATAGATATAAATGTATAGCATGTTCTGGGACTTTTGTTGCCATAATTTCACAAGGGATATTTGTCTAATTTTGATCTAAAGTAACGACACTATCAATTATAGGTTTATTTCCTAGATAATGGGCAAGTGTTACAGTAACCTATTAGTCTTATGATCTATTACAATTGGCGATCTGGACAGGATTACTATTACAATTGGCACCGGGCATGATCTATTACAAGTGGCGACCGTGATTCAGGACCAGTTTCTGATTTAGATGTACCGGATAATGAAGGATTTGTTGTATAATTGTGTTCATACAAAAGTAGCCCCACGCGGGAATTTTTTTTTTTCTTTCCCCTCGTGGTCAAGTCACATCCTGGGAGCGTCGGTGAACCTCCTTGTATAAACAAGTGAATTCCTTTTCCCATCGCTCGCGCGCCCCACATTGTTTCATAATATTTAGTTCTACGATTCTCTTTGAGAAGTAATTGTGTCCGATAATTTTTGTTTGCGTGTCTATAATTGATCTCTGTTGATTTTTTTTGTGATTGTCGCTGTGATTTTATGCCATGTGAATAGTTTCCTTTAATTTCGTTCGTCATACGCAAGTGCTGTGATCGATCGTTTAAGGATAGAGGGAAGTGTTTGTAATCCGGCCGAGTCGTTGTTGTTTCTCTTATTCCGGGATCATAAATCTAGACAGTTTCAGTTATATGGGTCAGTTGTGTGTCGGGCAGGATTTTTTTTTTTGCTTTGATTGTTCTATTCCTCTCTTAAAAATCTGTTGTTCCTTGTCAAGGACAAGAGGGAGAGGGAGGGACGAGCATTGGATAGGACGAATTCTAAATAAGTGAGGGATTGCGTAGCAGCAAGGGTTGGGATAGAAAGGGAAGACCATAGGAAAAGTTAGAGGAGACAGAGAGAGCGTCAGAGGAGGCTCGATCCTGCTTAAACTTGGGAAAAGTGTCGGGGTAGTGATGAGAGGGTAGGCCTGCGCAGCTTAGGCTCGCGGAGAGTCTGGGTGCTGTGGTGAATAGCAACAGTGCATATTGTTAGCCAGCATCAGGTGAAAACTCGGGAAGGCCATCGTTGAATGAGGTCTGGGGCGTAAGTCGGGTTAAATAGTGGGGAGACTGATGATAGAGGGAGTCAACAATAAGTAGCGTGATATATAATACGGGAAGGGAGGGGATGAAATGTTGTTTGTTCGCTTTTATTCTGCCGCTTCCAAATTTTACACAGGTACTGAGTCAGCCAGGCGTTCGTCGGGAGATTGGAGAACCCACGGCAGGAATCCTGGCCCTCAAGAAACTACGCCCAAGGATCCCTCATCAAGTCAAAACAAATGTTTATACCCAGCAGTCCATAGAGTTGAGCCGATTTTTTTTTTTACACTGTTTCTTCACATACCTCATGTAAACCGCGTCTCACAACTTCTCTTTTTACATGACATTAGCTGAGCTTAATTGTGTGTTCATTGTAAATGAGTGGGCAAAGCCACTAGTTTTCACTGTAAAAATAAGTGGGTTAACCACAGGTTTATGTCGCTGGCCGTGAATGAGACCTCAGGAGTTTTCCCCTTTCAGTAGAAATTTTAACGTAAATGCAAAGGGTTTTTTCTACTCAAGGGCGATCATTTAATGCACCAGCGACAGGTTAGACTCACACCACAGTATGGAAGACACCCTGAATGACACCTGAGTGATTTTAGCAGAGCAAAATCAATGTTAGTAGGGGGGAATGTCACGGGTCAGACCGTGACTGTGATTATATACTATAGGGTTAGCTATATTTCTCGAGCGCGGGAAAAATTGGGGAGGCGGGAACAGCTGTAGAGAAAGGGAGAGAAGAGGGGTGGAGGCACAGGCATAGGCCTGTGTACCGCTAGGCACCTCGCGTACATGTGTGCGTGTGTGCGTTCTTGCTTGTGAGCGTGGGTAGGCCGCCGTTACGCGTACATGTGTGTGTGCGTTCATGTTGTAGGCGTGGTCATAGGGAGTGTCCAGTCTTTTCATTGGCACCAAATTCAAAATGTGATGGGGGAGGGGAAAACCGAGGTTATAAAGGGGGCAGGAATGCCCAGGACAGGCCTTATTCTCCTCCTGCCCGACCCCAACGAGATAGTCCAATTTTGTTGTGCCCGCGATGAATGGGTCGGCAGGGCTGCGAGGGCACCTCGTGCCCTAATTCAACCATAATCAGGTGAGTCCAATTCAGTTAGACAAGTGTCAACGTTGATTGAGATATCCAGAGTGATGTGTGGTGGTGTGCTTGTGTGCGTTGGCCAGTCACCAGGACTGAGCCAGACCGTGCACATGGCCAAGGTTGTGACGCCGACCGAATTAGCTTATGCTATGGCCGAGAATGGCAGGTGTAAGCATGACCCCACAGAGGGCTTGCTAAAGGCTAGGGATGCCCAGGGCGACATAGTTCTCCTGCGGCGATATCCCACTGATTTAGCTATGCACGTGGCCAGGGGTGTGTGTGGATGTGTACGGGTGTGGTGAGTGACGCCGTAACACTTAACCCCACAGAGGGTGAGGTTACCGCTAGAGGATAGTCGGCTTGAAGGGCTTGTCGTACTGCCCGTTTTGGGACCCTTTGATTAGGCAAACTCTCATTAGTCTAGCGAGTCACGTGTGTGTGGATGTGTGCGGATGTGTGAGTGACGCCGTAACGCTTAACCCCACAGAGGGTGAGGTTACCGCTAGAGGATAGTCGGCTTGAAGGGCTTGTCGTACTGCCCGTTTTGAGACCCTTTGATTAGGCAACTCTCATTAGTCTAGCGAGTCACGTGTGTGTGGATGTGTGCGGATGTGTGAGTGACGCCGTAACGCTTAACCCCACAGAGGGTGAGGTTACCGCTAGAGGATAGTCGGCTTGAAGGGCTTGTCGTACTGCCCGTTTTGAGACCCTTTGATTAGGCAACTCTCATTAGTCTAGCGAGTCACGTGTGTGTGGATGTGTGCGGATGTGTGAGTGACGCCGTAGCATCTTGACCCCACAGAGGGTGATGGTTAACGCTAGAGGAGTGTCGGCTTGAAGGACTTGTCGCACTGCCGTTTTGAGACCCTTTAATTAGGCAACTCTCATTAGTCTAGCGAGTCACGTAACTGAGGAGGTGAGAGAGAGAGAGAATGATGAGTGTGATTGACGGGTACTGTGAGTGTGGGAAAATCTCGTGCCTATTCGATCATGCGGTCATTTGCTGGGCGACGATATCACAGTAGACTAAAGGGTTGGTTGATGTGAGATTTCGTGTGACAAGCAGTAATCAGTATAATGATTTGGGGTAATCTTAGGGGTAGTTATAATACTGGGTAATTGTATTTAGGTAAGTGGATTAGATAAGTGGGTTAGATTGAGTGGCTGAGTGTGTGAATGAAATTGTCTCTTTGATAAATGCAATTTCAGTGTCGCTATTCAATAAAACCATTTTAGTAGGAATGTTTGTTTCTTTAATTCTTACTAACTTTAAGAATATAATTATTATCAATATATACCTATCATTACAATAAATCCGTGTACTCTATTATCCCGCAAGCTGGGAACTGCAATTTTATTTTCAAATATATTACTGCATCGAGTCAGTATAGATATAAATGTATAGCATGTTCTGGGACTTTTGTTGCCATAATTTCACAAGGGATATTTGTCTAATTTTGATCTAAAGTAACGACACTATCAATTATAGGTTTATTTCCTAGATAATGGGCAAGTGTTACAGTAACCTATTAGTCTTATGATCTATTACAATTGGCGATCTGGACAGGATTACTATTACAATTGGCACCGGGCATGATCTATTACAATATTCACTAAGCTCGATGTGTTCCTGTTGAGCATATTCCAGGTCTTAATATCCGAAACCAGGATTGATAAATAGATAATACTGAAGCGAGCTGGATTACAACCCGGCATTACAGTTGCTATGTAAGATAATCTATGCTCCAGGAAAGCTGTGTCAAAATAGTCAGCAGCCTTTTAATTGTTTGAGGTCTTTCCTAATCTTAATAATATCATCTAATAGTTGCCAGAGTATAATGAACAGGACGTCACCGGAGCTGAATGGGTTAAAGCAACACAAGAGAGTCTACAACTGTGACCTCATGGCAGAGTTGAAAGTATAAAAATCCCAGATAACACTGAGGGACCGAACCCTGAACCTTTTAACCCCTTCTGTACAGGTGAAGTCTGTTGTATTTAATCTAGATATCATGCAGCTTGGGAAGAATATACGGTAGCTGAAAGGATGGATTGAGATAGTCTGCATCTTTTGAATTGGTATGTGTCCTTCCTAAGCTGAATATAATCGTCTAATTGTTGCCCCGATTATAATAAAAAGGATGTCACCGGTACTTAAGGGGTTAATCATCAGAAAATAGTAATGCTAACCTCTACATCGCAACAACACTAAAGGCGGCATCTCACGAACACTTTTTACCTCAACATTTATCGTCAACACTGGTCTGTCAGCTATTAGGTCAACTTTAGAAATATTTCGGTTAAAATTATCTACCATCACTCTATTTTCCAATACCAGTGCAAAATACTCCAGAAACGTTACCAGAAATTTTTTGATCATCGAATGTTTACTATAAAAGATATCATGTGATACCGGTTTAATAGTTCACGTAGCCAGGCAAACAGGTGCTGCCATTGACTTCCGATATGGATCGAGAATCCATTGATCAATTGACACAAATTATGGACCTGAATGCTATCTCATTCAGTGATCTGCCACAATACATACTGACCGATCTTCTCATCAAGATTAAAATATATAATGTTCTCAGTCGTTGTTTTATATAATCTATCTATCTATCTATTGCCTGACGCCGTGATTCCCGAAGGGGTGGCCATGAACGAACCGCCCCCATGCACCTCTGTCCCCAGTCAGTCGACGCCCCTCCTCCCAACCAGCACCGCCTTCATTCATATACTTTCTCACTCCATCCTTCCACCTCTCCTTCGGTCTACCTCTCCCTATCTGTCCTTCCACCTTGCTCTCGTACACCCTCTTAGTCAATCTCTCAGAGGCTTTCCATACGTTTCATATGGCCGAACCATCTCAAGTTGTTCCTTTTCACACTTTCCAGCACATCTACCTCCACACCACACCTCCTTCTTACTTCCTCATTCGTCTGTCTAACCCTCCATGTAACTCCGCATGCACTTCTCAAGTAACTCATTTCCACCGCTCTCACTCTTGGTCTGAGTCTCTTCCCGAACGTCCATGCTTCGCTTCCGTAAGTTAGTGTCGGGATTACCACACTGTCATGCAAGGACTTCTTCACTTCCATACTGACCACCCTATTTCTTGTTACTGCTTTCAACGTTCCTACAACCCTCTTCCCCTGTTGTACCCTCTCCCGCACTTCCTCATCCATAGTCCCATCTTTACTCAACACACTGCCCAGATACTTAAAAGAGCTGACGATCTCCATAGCCTGACTGTTCAACTTCACCTCACACTCTGTGACTATACCCCTTTCGAAAACCATAACCTTGCTCTTCCCCGCATTTACCTTCAAATTCCGTTTTTCGCACACTGTTCCAAACTCATTTACCAGACTCTGCAACTCCCATTCATTATTGCTCATCAGAACTGTATCATCCGCAAACAGCAGTATAGGCAGCTTCCACTCATTTCCCTCCCTTTTCAGCGATACACCAACATCCACTGCTCTTCCTAGTATTTCTTTCATGACTCCATCCATATATACAGTAAACAACCACGGGGACATCACACACCCCTGTTTCAACCCAACACTCAGGTCAGAGAACTCGCTCTGCTCATTCTCCACACGTACTGCCGCCTTTGCACCCTCATACATGCTCTTCACTGCTTTGAGCAACTTGCCATCTACTCCGTATATTCTAAGTATTTTCCACATGCCTTCTCTGTCCACTCTGTCATAGGCCTTCTCCAAGTCCATAAAGGCAACATACACCTTTTGTTGCTTCTCCAGATATTTCTCCACAACACAATTCAGGGTAAAAATCTTATCTACAAATCCTCTTCCCTTCCTAAAACCTCCCTGCTCGTCGCCTATCCATTTCTCCGTTCTCACTCTCACTCTCTCAATCACTACCCTACTGTACACCTTCCCTACTACGCTTAAAAGACATATTCCTCGGTGGTTACCACACACTCCTCTTTCCCCTTTGCCCTTATATAGGGGGACTATTATGCCAGACTTCCAGTCATCGGGTGCATTCCCCTTCTCTCATGCTAGTTTGCACATTTTCCATACCCATTCGATCACTATCTCACCACCATATCTCAACATTTCCCCACACACTCCATCTGTTCCTGGTGCTTTCCCCAACTTCACTCTTTTCATGGCTTCCCACACTTCTGACCTCCTGATCCCCACCTCCTCCTCCACTACTTCTCCTCTTCTCCCTCCCATACCATATCCAACTATGTTTGCTGGCTCTTCATTCCTTACATTTAGCAACTCGTTGAAGTACTCCCTCCATCTTTCGACTCTCTCTTGCTTCTCGGCAAGCATTGTTCCATTCTTATCTTTCACGCCCGTACTATTTCCCTTGCTATCTTCCCTAACTTTCTTGACTTCTGTCCAGAACAGTTTCTTACACTCCCTCCATTTTACACTCAGATTCCTTCCAAATTCCTCATCTACTCTTCTCTTACTTTCCTTCACTACTCTCTTCACCACTCTCTTCCTCTCCACGTAGCTTACAGTAGCTTACAGTAGTTTATTTATAATTGGGTCAATTTATGTGAGTGTGTGTCTTTTTATAAATACAATATTTTTGTTGTTTTAAAATTTGCTTAGGTAGATAGTACGGGCATACATATAAAAATAAATATTACCACTAATTATTTCCGTGTGTTTTACTGATATGTAATTGAGCTTATTTTTAATGTTTGGACCTAAAGTGTGTTTAATAGTGCTGCAAAAATGCCACAAGATATTACCCAAATAGGCTTATTGCTCCTCAAAGAACACACACACACACACGCACACCACACACACACACACACACACACACACACACACACACACACACACACACACACACAAACACACACATTAAATCATTACTCACTGGCTGTTCTGTCATGCAGGCGGGCGGAATTATGTGTTTAGCTGAACTAGTATTTAAGACTTTTTTTTCTTCCCAAGGCAAAGGATTTTTTGTATTCTATATTCATTGTGTACGAAGTGCGCAGTAGCCTAATTACTTTCTATATATATATATTTATATACTGTATATATATATATATATATATATATATATATATATATATATATATATATATATATATATATATATATATATATCCTCAGACATACTCTCAAGCACACTCAGACAAGTTCGTCTGGTCCTCAGGCTATCACAATCACACTCAGACCCATTGTGTCGACCATTCGTGTGAAGCAAATTTATATATCACAACTACACATGAGCTACTAAATGTTTATATATTCCCTGCCGGACTTGAACCACCTACAGTCGGTACGAGTGTCAATGCTTTAAGTCCACTACACCATGGCGTGACCTAAACTTTGACCTAGTTTACTAAGCAATTCGCACCAGATTACCACATCCCATACAACATCAATTTTACAAGCATACTCAACACCATCGTTCTCGACACCAACTCCACCCATAGGAATATCCATAGGTCAACTTATAATTTCACTTAAAGGGGCCCACCTCATTTTGTTTCTCTCTCTCTGGGTTGCATCTATTCGGCCCTATTCAGCCTACTATTTTAAGACTTTTATCCCCATCCAGGTGTCAATTTTGTCCTGGCGAGCGGTAGTGAGCCAGCATATTTAAAAAAACAAAAATTGACACCAGGCTAAATTAGTGCATATTTCAATAGAAACTCTCTATGGTGAAGCCGGATTTCTTTATACAATTCTGGCTCGCTATCGCTCGACAGGAAGAAATCGACACCTGGATGGGGATAAACGTCTTAAAACAGTAGGCTGAATGGGGCCGAATGAATACAAGCAAGATAAAGAGTGAAAAGGAGAAAACAAAGCAGGTCACCCCCCTTGACAATCAACTATCACCCTCTGTATACAGTCGCGCTAATAAGTCATGTCTCGGCACAAAGTATAACCAAGTATGTTTTGATCAATAATTGGTATCAGCAATATCTAAGCTTCATTTCTTCATATTGAGTGAAATATACAAACATATTCCTACACTTACCACCCCTATTCAACATCTGACAGACATTAATACAGTACAGAGTGACCCAAACGTAATGACAGCTGGGACATGACTTATTAGCGCCACCGTACACTAACCTGTTTTTGGTCAAACACCGAGCTTACTAACCAATTACTAAACTCTATCCTAGTATGGGGCGGGGAACCAAGTTTATTAACTCCTGTACCGGCGACATCGTTTTCATTTTATTCGGGCTACTGTAAGACGATATTATTCAGTTTAAAATGGGCGTCCAGCTATTAACATGCTTCGATGTATCCCACTTAACCCTTTTTAGTACCACATATCTTTCTTAAACTGTACAAAATCGTCTAAATATAGCTAGAGTAAAATTGATAACACGTCATCGGTACAGTATGGGTTAAAGACCATTGTTGACAGATAATAGACACACTTGGGTCCCGACGCTCAAGTAAGACCCAAAGTTGTATCTGCGAAATTCTAGTCAATATATATACAATATGATTGCCTTCTATTTCCTTCTACAATGCCCTGTGTTCCTGAAGAATAAAGTGGTCATCCCTACAACAAGTGCCAAGGGTCTTCTTTTTGGTCGATTATTTCATATATAATTCATTGTTTTTGTTTCCTCCCTAGACCTCCATCAAACTTTAAACAAACAGCTATTAGATCCCCCTTTTAGATTAATTTATAAATTTTTCGGTAGGAAAATGTATCGGCCGAAGTCCTGTTCTTCCAAAATTACAGGCTCACTATCGTTTGACAGGAAAAAAACGACACCTATATAGCACGAAAGGTCTTAATATTGACAAAGAAACGGGGAGAAAGGTCTTAACATCGATAAACTAATGGGGTAAACATCTTAAAGTTTGAAAACTAATGGGGCTATACATGAGGGAGAAGAGGATCTAGAAAAACCACCCATGTCCTCTTCAATAAAACCCATAATATAAGGTTATTAGCTAGAGACAGGTGGCGGCCATACCTAATCTACAATTAACATCTCCAATGTTACCTAAACTACAATCAACAACTTACCAAATAATTAGCCACAACCCACAGTTAGCAGAGTGACGGATCTCCTAGCTTGAGCTAATTTAAGGGGGGATGAGCTTATTTATTTGCTCATTTATGTATTTTTTTAATATTTGTTTTAGTTTCCTCCCTAGACCTCCAGCTTAAAAAAATACCTGCCCAATACACTCTTTCGAGATAAATGTGTACATTTTTCGATAGAAAAATGTCCCGGTCCAAGGCTGGTTCCTTTTAAATTACAGCCTAGCTATCGCTCGCCAGCAAAAAAATCGACACCTAAATGACACGAAAAGACTTAATATTAACAAAGACATAGGGCGAAAGGTCGTAAAATCGCCAATCTAATGGGCCGAACGTCATAAAATCTAAAAACTAAAGGGGCTAAACACGAGGAAGAAGGGAGACCAGAAGAGCGACCCATCTCCCCTTAAGATAGTAACCCAAGATTATGGATAAACCACTGACATACAAAATATCACACATCAGAGGCTACATATTGGCTGTTTATGTTCGCACGTGGGGGAGAGAGAGAGAGAGAGAGAGAGAGAGAGAGAGAGAGAGAGAGAGAGAGAGAGAGAGAGAGAGAGAGAGAGAGAGAGAGAGAGCACCATTTTATAACTACTGGCTTCCACACAAACCGTAATTACAGTACTACAATAATATCACAAGCTCACTAAAATACAATTACTACCAACCGCCCATCTCCCCCCTCCCCCTTCTCTCTCTCTCCTCCACCTCACAAGGATCGTAAGATATGTATGACCAGTGTATTCTTGTAAATCTATGTAAATCTCTCTCTCTCTCTCTCGTGCACTTGGCTTAACCTAAACAATAATGGAGTCACATAATAGAAGTAGGTTTGACCAAAGAGAAATGTCATCTAGCAGAATTGGCAGAACAAATCTAATACATACATGCCAAGAAGCGAAGCCTTAAAAAAACACAGACGATGGGAATATAACGTACAATGTAGAAAACAAACAACATTAACTATAATATGAAGTGTAGCGGAAATAGGTTGTACCGGGAGATATTTGTAGTGTAGGGAAAACACTGAAAGAGATGTAGGGAAGAAGGGGTCTACCTCGTATTGGTCAGCAGGTCTTCTGCGGATTTCCATAGTACAAATGTTCTTATGTTCTTAAAAAAAGCTTGGTTGGAGAAAGCTAGGGAGAAGCGAGGGTTTTACGTACATCCGAGAATGGACAACTGGTACATATTGTAGAGTAACATAAATACTTTCCAACCTAGCTCGACCTATCAGTACCAAACCGATTATAATTTACTGCTTAAACTATTTTCAAAACGATGTAACAGATCAAAACAAATATACAGTATTGGAAAACATTTTGTTTAGCAGATATGAACCTATTCAAATCCCGTTGGGTCCAAAACATTATAAACACGGGAAAGGCTATAACCGTGTAAGAATATAAATGAAATGTCCAGGTAGCAACGGCAATGTTTATGTGACTCTGATTACAACACTGAGGACACCCGAACTGATAATTTTGACCAGATCTGCTATTGTCTCTTAGGGATGTAGTAATCGGTATTTGGCTTGGTCTGTGTTGGGGGACCACTTTTCCAGAACAATGGCAAGTTATAATGTAGCGAGATTCATAACTCTTCTGGGGCTAGATATTTTAGTTGCTTATGATGTCATAACTTACCTATTTTCAGAACTTATGTTTTTTGGAAGATGATATACAGTGTTATGTTGATGTGTTTGTGATATTCCTGGTGCGCGAGCTGGGTAACAGTAGATATATATAAACAAATGTCTATATGGCAGGATATAATATATATCAAGATATACGAAATGTAGATTTAAAATGCTGAAGCGGAACGGGAATGCAATTGTTAGTAAACAAAAATGCTGGAAATTACATTTGGGGTAAAGGGGTTTGATATAATGTAGGAACCAAAAGATTTTAATAGCAAGAGCACATTGATATACAGATTTGTAAAAGGATTTATGAAACGGAGGTGGGGAAAGAGAAGAGAAGTATTATAATATAGAAGTGAGTGTATAGAGTGAAAGAGAAGAGAAGTATTATAATATAGAAGTGAGTGTATAGAGTGAAAGAAGAGAAGTATTATAATATAGAAGTGAGTGTATAGAGTGAAAGAGAAGAGAATATTATAATATAGTACTTAAGAATTGCTCCTTGGTGCTCGCTCCTGTATTGGCAAAATTTGTCCGTCTGTGTACTCATACCTCATGCTTCCCAGTACCCTGGAAAGAAGCAAACATTCATCCAGTTCCTAAAAAAGGTGCCTCTTCAGATCCATCAAACTATAGACCAATAGCTATAACTTCCACTCTTGGTAAAGTCTTTGAAATTATATTAAATAATCACATAATTAAGCATCTTGAGAAAATAAATTAATCAGTGATAGGCAATATGGTTTTAGACGATGTCGATCAACTGCAGACATTCTTTGCCTTCTTACGCATCAAATCAACCAAGCTACAGACCAACATGGTGAAACACATACAATAGCACTGGATATATCAAAGGCATTTGATAGAGTCTGGCATCAATCCTTATTGTCGAAGATGTCACACTACGGCCTTGCATCATTAGTTCCACTAATTTCTTCTTATCTTCATAACAGAAAAATATGTGTAATGGTAGATGGCCTTTATTCTCAATTTCACTCAATAAATGCTGGTGTTCCCCAGGGATCAGTTTTGGCCCCAATTCTGTTCCTCATTCATATCAATGATCTCATATCTACCACTCATAATCCAATACATTCCTACGCAGATGACTCAACACTCCACAGTTCCTTCACATTTACCAATTCTTTCACCCAACCCGATCTTATAAATTCAAAAATAAACACTGCAATTTCTCTGAACCAGGACCTTTCTAGAATTAATGGATGGGGACAAAAGAATCTAGTTTCCTTTAATGCACAGAAAACCAAGTACATTCAATTTTCTAACCGACAGAATCTCACTGACTCCCATATATTTTTTAATGATGTAAATATTCCCACTTCCCCTAGTATTGACATTCTCGGTGTAACATTAACTACTAACTTGAGCTGGACACATTATGTTAGAAGCATTGCTAAGAATGCCTCTAAAAAACTGGGACTCCTGTACAGAGTTCGAGAATTCTTCACTGACGAGCAGTTGGCCGTAATATATAAAAGTCATGTGCGTTCTCAGATGGATTACTGTTCACCTCTGTGGGGTGGAAGTGGAGTGGTTGCATTGAGGCAGTTGGACAAAATTCAAAATAAAGCTATTAAATTAATCAATAACCCTGCAATCACACAGGACCTTCCTACATTATCCATACGAAGAAACGTTGCATCCCTTGCATTATTCTACAGATATTTTCACAGCAATTGTTCCGAGGAACTTGCTTCAATTGTGCCGCCTCTCCACATCTTTCCCCGCAGAACTAGGGCAGCTGAGAGCGCCCATGAATTTACACTTTCTCCTCCACAATGCAGAACTTCTGCTTATCAGAATTCATTTATCCCCAGAGCTACTACTCTTTGGAATTCACTTCCCTCGAATTGCTTTCCACAAACTTACAATTTACAAATGTTTAAATCCAGTTGTTATAAACATTTTATGAATGGAGGATGCCTTTAGGCACATGGACCTTTTTGTTTTATCTGTGTTTTTCCTTCCTCCGTTCATTGTCTCTTAAAAAAAAAAAAAAAAAATAGAAGTGAGTGTATAGAGTGAAAGAGAAGAGAAGTATTATAATATAGAAGTGAGTGTATAGAGTGAAAGAGAAGAGAAGTATTATAATATAGAAGTGAGTGTATAGAGTGAAAGATATTTGTGTCGCAACAATCATATAAGGTGAAAGGTGTGTGTGTGTTTGATACTCTTTGGGGGAAAACTCTGTGGATGTTTCTTTATCTGTACGAGTGACCTGAATGTGTAGAAGGTTAGCGTATGACCTGTATATACTGCATAATATATGGTGTATACTGGAGAACAATGCCACAAAGTCATACGGTAGGGTTGAAGAGAGAGAGAGAGAGAGAGAGAGAGAGAGAGAGAGAGAGAGAGAGAGAGTCAGAGAGAGAGAGAGGGGGGGGGGTTGAGGAGAAGGATGGATAGAGAGACACAATCATGCATACCAATGTACAGCACAACGATCATCATTCATTTAAAGTGTGTCTGATTTCTGAGAGTTATACAGCATTTTTAATGAATACCAGTGATGCATATGAGTGTGCATGTGTGTATGTGTGTGTGTGTGGTTTAGGAAAACAGTTTGCATTCAAGTTTATATTTACTTTGTTCATGTATATAAGTGACCAAAAATAAAGTATTAAATACAAAATATATCCGTGCAGGTTTTACGATCTTCGAGACGCCATGCTAAATAGAGTAACTCTTTGTTATGTCATATTCTTTCCTTGTGAACAAATGTTGTTCAATTCATAAAAAAACTGTTTGACCGTCAAGAGGGCTTCTGTATTATTTGTAACCAAAATATGCTTACCCAACATTCACAATCAGAACCAATGTGTCTCAAAGCCATCGATTGATCACATTGCAGCGGTAAATATGCCAGATGTATATATGTATTATCATAATCTATGTTATCCATATAGCATCACGATTTACATAACTTCAGTATGGTTATATGTAAGCCAAATAAACTCCCTTGGATATATGTAGAATATAATGCAAGCATCGAGATCAGCAGGGTTAGTTGACCCAGTGTTACAAGACATGCTTGCTAATTGTATACATAATCTGCTATGATCAGCACCGGGTTGGAGTGGTTAATAAATAAATGTATACTGAATTATATATGTCTGTGAATCAGATAGTTACGTTCATAAACGATTTCAGATAACACACTGTCCAACTTGGATTAGGAATATAATCAAATGTATTTTGCATGACAATTTGCCTTCTTCCCTAGAATCTCCCTCTACACGCCGCAATGCTTCATCTCTCTTGCTTTTTTCCGCCTTTCAACACATTATTAGTTTTAAGATATGTCCTTTCAAACACTTGTAAGTGTTTTAAAACCCAAACTTGGCCTTTTAAGGTAATATATATATATATATATATATATATACATATATATATATATATATATATATATATATATATATATATATATATAATTTATATATATATATATATATATACTGTATAATTTATATATTGTTCGTGTTAAAGAGTACTCTTTGTTTAAATCTGTTGTTGCTCCATATTTTGGAATTATACTTTATATCATTGTATCTATTAACTTTTGATAGTATCAATTACTTGCCTTTGTGATATCCTTAGTTTATTTGTAGGATAAATGCAGGTTAGTTGAAGGGTAGTAATTGGTAAGGGTCAACTGTCCATGCTATGCTGACAGGTACCTAGCCAATAGCACTCTCAGTATTAAGTGTTATATGTACTTTGTACTATTGTTAATATTTTGTCAAAATTGCAAATTTGATATTAATATAACTTTTTGACATAAATTGTAGTTTCTTTATTCACACATAATTTAGTATAATTTACCAGAACATCCTTAACTTCCGAAACTTGTCGAGACTCGTAAGTAACTCGACAGTTTAGGCTAAGTACAAATACTGGAAGTTCAAATTAGGCGCCAGTATTAGGTTAAGTTATATATCTTTATAAAAGATATGTACTATTTAGTATTAAGTCTTTATGGGTTTATTATCCATTATTATATCGGGTTGTCATTATAATAAATCCGGTATATCTTGTAGTTAGTTAAATGACGCATTGGTAGATAAGATAACTGCGCATGCGTAATTTTCGGGAACCTGAGAGTCCCTCGCAGCAAGACAAACTAGAATCGCTTTAGCTACGACCTCGAGAACATCTCCTTCTAGCCGCTCCGATACAACCACCTGTTTCCTGCTAAGTCATCCTAATTCTTTTCTCTTAGTGGCCATGTGACGCCTACCAGCATTGGCAGAATCGCCTCCCGTTAGCCACTACCGCTCGCCAGGGCAGTGAAATGGGCTACAGTTATCAGAGAATGTTGTTCTTTCTTTCATAGTACTTGCATTGTTACAGACAGTCTAGTGGTGGTCTTTACTTTCGTCTGTGTCAACGGGAAGTATTTTATATTATGAATTGAATGTAAGAAGCATTGTAGTAAAGTTGAGAGAGAGAGAGCGAGCTGGCAGCGTGGGGTAATGAGTGTTGCTACTCTCCTCCCTCGCTTGGAGGAGTTTCCCGCCCGCGTGGACTTTCTCTCGGCTTTGATTGGCTGGTGGTTCTTGGCGCGTCATAGAGGCCTGCTGCCTTGTGACGTATCGGACTGTGATTGGCCGACCACCATGCCTTTGTGGGATCCTGGGGGTCCCCTGGAGCTACCCTCTTCAGAGCAGGCTAGGGATGCACATGACTAACATCCTTTTTACCACTTACCTTACCTTTGGATACCTTTGGATGTGTTCGAGCGGCACCAAGGAGCGCGACGCCCCTAGTTATGGGTGGTGATTTGGTGCAGTAGACTGTTTGAAGCGACAGCTCGCTCCCTTGCGAGGATGGGCTCGTCTGGCACTTTTTGCAGTTCGACATCTAGGGCTCTCTTGAAGTTGTCTAACGAGATGTCCCTCATGTCTCTTACTCGCCATGGGAGTTTGTTGAAGAGACGTGGGCCTCTGTATGATAACCAGCCCTCTCGCAGAGAGCCCATAACACCCCTGTTATTCATCCGGGGGATTTCGCATTCCCAGCCTCTCCTATCACTGAATTTCATGACTATCGGAGTATGTAGGTTTGGTACTAAACCCTCTGCGATTTTCCACGTATATATTATTAGGTAACGTTCTCTTCTACGTTCCAGTGAGTAGAGATGCAGTGCTCTTAAACGCTCCCAATAGTGTAGATGTTTTATCGAACTTAGATGCGAAGTGAAATTTCTTTGTACACTCTCTACGTCATTTATTTCACCTGCTTTGTATGGGGATGTTAATACGCTACAGTATTCAAGCTGCGGTAGCACTAGAGATTTGAAGAGCGTTATCATAGGCAATTCACCGCGTGTTTTAAAAGTACGCAGAATCCAACCCGTTAGACGTTTCGCAGCCGCCACTTTGACCTGGTTATGTACTTTGAAACCCATATTTTCAGACATTAATACCCCAAGGTCTTTCACACTGTCTTTCCGTTCTATTATGTGGTTTGATTCTGTTAAGTAATTTGTAATTTCTTTAACACCATTATTATCTCCGTACCGTATTAATTGGAATTTGTCCTCATTGAATTGCATGTTGTTTTCCCTGGTCCACTGGAACACTACATTCATGTCTTCCTGCAGTTGGCCCGTGTCCTCTTGTGTGTTTACTATCTTGCTTAATTTTGTGTCATCAGCAAAAGACGACACCGTACTGTGTCTGGTGTTGGTATCTATGTCGCAAATTAGTATGAGGAACAGAAGGGGCGCTAGCACTGTTCCTTGGGGAACTGAGCTTTTGACATTCGAAGGCTCAGAAGTGACTTGGTTTACTGCTACCGATTGTTTTCGGTTTACGAGGAAATTGTATATCCACCGTCCGATTTTCCCAGTTATACCTTTTGCATTCAGTTTGTGGGCTATTATACCATGGTCACATTTATCAAATGCCTTAGCAAAATTGGTGTAAATGACATCCACGTTTTTCTTTTCTTCTAGCGCTTTAAGAATTTTGTCATAGTGTTCCAAAAGTTGTGAGAGACATGATCTTCCCGCTTTGAACCCATGTTGACCGGTGTTGTGTAGCTCATTTATCTCCATGAATGTTGAAATTTTGCTTCGCAGGACTCGCTCGAAAACTTTAATGATGTGAGAGGTTACAGCTACCGGGCGGTAGTTTTTTGGTAGTGCTTTACTCCCTCCTTTATGCAGTGGGGCAATTATTGCGTTTTTCAAGCTATCTGGTATGTCACCAGTGTCTAGACTCCTTCTCCACATTATAGCCAGGGGTTTTGAGAGGTTTTCCTTACATTTTTTCATTAGGATCGAATTCCATGAGTCCGGGCCTGGTGCCGAGTGGGATGGCATGTTGGAAATGGCCTCTTCTATGTCTTTTGGACCGAAATCAATATCCAGCATCTGAGGGGTTTCCATGGGGGAGGTTTCCATGAAAAATATATTTTGGTCTCTGATGACTTTTGTTTCATCAGGCTCACTGAATGCCATTTCATACTGCCTGCTTAAGAGTTCGCTCATTTCCTTTTTGTCCCCTGTGAAAGAGCCGTCCCCTTTGCTCATTGGGCCGATGTTTGATGTTGTTTTAGCCTTTTGTTTGGCGTATGAAAAGAAGTATTTGGAACTGTCCCCCATATCTCCACCAAAGTGGGTTGCAGAAAAGATCGTTATGCAACACCCAGACACCGGCCCACACCGCCCCGCTCGTCTCAGTTACCTCACAGACAGCGAGAGAGGAGGGTTGCCTGTGGCTCTCTCTCGCCTGAGATTATGACCGGGTGGCCAATATCTTCGTTTTTCACCACCCAAATGCTCTTCCCACTTATTTTAGCACTCTTGAAGGTTCATATATACATCATATATGTAAAATAAAAGCATACCGAAAACAAATAATGCTCTATATTGTAAATATAACGAATTCTGTCAGAATCCAAGGCTAGAAATGCACAAATAACTACCCTAGCCCCTAGGTCTATTTCGCGCTTGTCAGGTTAAGGACAACGCTAGGCTATGAGCCAGTCTTGCTCTGCCACAGTTTCCTAACCTTGATATCCCAGCTAGACTTTATTCGCCGAGCAGACACTAGTTAGGACATGAGCTCTTTATGATATGTATGCATTATTATTCACGGCATTTATTAGTCTAGGTTGTTGTTGAGTTGCACAACCATAGTAGACTGTTTCGTTGGTGAGGAAGTACTTCTTTTTTGTGTCGAGCAGTACTGCCGTTGCGCATTTATAGTATTCTCGTGTCAGTTAACATTATATGTCCTATCTTTTAGTGTATTCAGTCTACACGTATGGTGTCCTGCCTCCTGCCTTTATATAATTTAAGATACGAGCATCTTATGAGCATCAGACTTTCTTCAGAAGTTTCCAGGTCTATGCTGTAGGACTAGACTTCACTTTCTTTCAGATAGGAGTGAAGAGTTTATTGTTGTTTAGAGTAACTGTATTGAAGCATCTTTTTATTGTATTAAATCTTGCAGTGATTTAATTGATCTTTCCATAGCTTCCCTTTTGTGCATTTTAACGTAACTTGCATCTTGGTTGTTATCAGGCTATACCAGTGTGGGTTAGCCTGAAGTAGAGTACATTTATGCCCAGTTAAGGATACCCCATTATCGCAGATTAACTTTGCAGGGTATAGGTGTTTTTGTTAGCCGGCATATAAGTTCAAGGGTTTGGATCTAGCGTACCGTTGTTGCATAGTGCCCTATTACTAGTCCAATCATTAAGTGCCCTTGTTTTATTCGTAGCCCCGGTCGTAACAGCCACAATACCTTCTATCTATTCCTACCACTATCATTGAGCTATCTATCCCTATCAACCATTAAAAGTAAGTTAATTCTTGTGAGATTATAGGTAAATTTCACTTTGTTTACTCTTGAATTCTCACAAAATGGTCCTTCGTCACCTTTGAATTTTGCCTTATGCTAACTTTTCTTCTTTGTCCTTTCTTTCCTCTGCTTTCCTGTGGTCTACTCTTTCCTGGCTATTCCTTCTTTCTGTTCCCTATTTCCTCTTCCCTGGTGTCCCCTGTAGGCTTGAGAGCTCGTGTTTGTTATCTGTGCAAAATAATAGGCCTGGAGGCGTGACCGGCGCCCCGCGGTCTGACAGCAGAGCGATACAAAAGTATCAGGAACGGTGTCAATCGCTGGCTGAAGAAAGTACTGCCTTTCACAAAGTCCCGCTACCAGTCCATGGAGGTGCGGGACGGAGACTATAGTGAAGACGGCGTACATCTCACATATGATGCCAGCGAAAACCTGTTCAAGAGGGTCGTGGCTACTGCCCAGGAGCACTTCACAAAGCTGGGAGATATTCAGGCTTTAAGGGACCAGTCGGATGAGGAATGGGAGGCGGCTACTTTCTCTAAAGTAGATCTGAGTAATAATTGGTAGGCTATAGGCTAGGTATAAAATTGCAACAATTAAATTAATGTAAAGTAGAATTATAAGGGTTAAATTGGATTTGTTCTGTCTTAACTAAATTTAAAGGGGGTAATTACAATTTTTTTTTTTGGTACCATTAGATGTTGGGCTAGCCTAGTTTAATATGTGTTTACAATTTTAATTGGCTTGTTATACACCTTTTTGGCCTCCCTTCCTTAGTGTACTCTAACAACAAAATTGCCGCATTTAACATAAGGTAACTATTTAAAATTAAGAGTGGAGATATTTAGGTGTTGTTCGTTTACTTTCATTATTGCGTTCCGGGTCATATTTCCCGTTTATTGCCCTACCCCGACATCACACGTTTAATTAATTATTACGTTTAAGTTAGGGTTCCCTATATTTTGCCTTTATTAGCGTCAGCTAACTTTTTTTAGTGCGCTTTACGTCCATATAGGTAAGATATAGTATTATTCTATTCTATTTCCTGTGTATTGCCATCATGTCGTTGACAAGTACAAGCGATGCATGGGGGGTATCAAGAGTGGTTTGACTAGGATCACCAAAGATATTGCTACATTTTTAGTTGATGCAGATAATGATGCGATTGAGGCTAAATTGGCTTCGGTATTAAGACAGCTCGAAGATTTAAATTTATGTCGCCGCGAAATAGAAACGCTCTATGAAGATGATGCCGAGTATTTCGCGGACATAGAAACAGACGTGGATTATATAGAGTGTCTTGATAAAGTTATCATCCTCCTCAAAGGTAAGCTAAAACACAAGGAGCCAAATCGTGCTGCAGTTAACAAAAATGCCGAAAATAACCCTTCCTGTGTTTGACAGTGATCCCACTCTATGGTTGGGATTCTGGGATATGTTCCACTGTAGTGTCCACAGCAATGCGGAGCTCAGTGACATCCAAAAATTCACCTACTTAAGAGGTTATCCTGTTTATTATTCCTAGGGGGTAGAGGAGAAACGGATATAAATTAAATAATTAAACCTGGAAAGATGAATTGGCCTAGGCTATAAATATGATACCGGTCGGCGTTTGGCTTACGTGTTAAATTGTATATGTAAGTTATCTGTGGTAGTTCCAGTAATATCTATGAAGTACTTCTAGTAATAACCCGGCAAGTGCGGGAAGACTCTTACGAGTTTCCCCGGGCGACTGCGGGAAGACTCTTAAGATCCTGGGCCTAAACAAATCCATTTAAAACACCCCCAATTTTTTTTTTTTTTTTTTTTTTTTTTGCCCCTGGGCCATGCCAAATATCACTCCTCCACATCCCCTCCTTCTCCACTTTCCTCCCCTCCTTCAGTTATCACCTATTTTCCCTGTTATTCCCTTATTCTGTGGTCTATTTTCGTGCTAACATTAGCGAGTTGGTAGCATGGCGTTGTTATCACTGTTACCAAGCGTGGGAAAGAGCGAGAGAGAGACTATTGCGGAACAGTGCCTCTCCAGACAAGGGGAGGGGAGGAGGGGAGGGAGGTTGCCTCAGCCATACATTATGTAACTCCCGGCCTGTATTACCGATGTTGACCATCCAAACGCTGTTTCCACTTGTTTTATTGCTGTAACAGGTTAATACCTTTATAATCAACCTAAAATAGGCTATTTATATTAAAATAGCAATGTTAGTGATGGGAACAGCTCAAATACGTGCGCACAGGCGTGTGGTGTCTCATACCCCCCATGCGCACGTCTTAGGTGACAGGAACCTCGCTGTGATGCAAAGAGTGCAGATTAGATGATGGACATGTCAGTAGGTGAATATCAGGGAAGTTCTGCTGTTATGTGGCAGCAATTGGTGGTTTGTTGTTAGCGGGACGAAATCTCTGTGAAGTGTGTCTGAGATTCCCTTTTATCGTGGCAATATAAAATATATTTAAGAGTTCTATATCGTCCCCCGTGATTAAATAATAAGGGAAAATAAACTAAGATATAATTGGTGCAACCACAGTAATATTTATCCACAAAGACAAGTAAAGTAATGCGTATAAACAAAAAGGAACCAGCTGTCGTGAACCCGTGAAATTCAAACTACGCTATATATACCAGCTAGGATTCACGACATACTCCGCCACCAGTTATATACAAAGTATTTACAATTGTCCCGTCCCGATCATGGATCGCCACAACTGGGAGGAACCCAAAGCAGCCCGACGTGACGGCCTCTGAGGGGTATCACCTCAGTCCGCTCCAGTAGCAGGAAGGATATTATCAGAGTTTGGCTTGCTGTCGCCATCCACTACCTCTAAATCTATCTCTAGTGGGTATAGCTTAACCACCGGTCTGGTGGTCAAACCGGCTCCTGTTTTTACCTGAACTACCCTACATTCGTGGTCAGGAACACGAAGAAGTTTCATTATCCGACCTATACACCAAAAAAGTCGGGGGCCGTCATCATGTACTAGAACGACGTCCCCAACTTGTGGCGATGTTATCCCTCTTTTTACCATTAAGTGACGATGTTGCTCCCTGAGTGATATTAAATAATCAGTGCTCCACCTTTTCCACAGGTCATGTGAGAGTTTTGTTACATATTGGAAGCGTTGGTTGACGGAATCGTTGTTACGCCACGTCGTGTCCTTGAGATCTTCATCCGTGACTTCTCGCCTTGGAAAGCTTCTGATCCGCCTACCATGAACCAGTTGTGAAGGAGTGATGGGTAGAGGGTCTTCAAGATCACTGTAGGTGTAGCCAAGCGGGCGATCATTGACTGTGGCCTCGAGCTCCAGTAATACCGTATTCAGTTCCTCTGTGGTAACCAATGCTCGACCCAGTACCTTCTTCAAGCCAGCTTTTAGGATGCCAATGACCCGTTCCCATATGGCACCGAACCATGGCGCCCTGGCCGGTATAAACCGCCACTCGCACTTGAATTCCGCTAGAGTACCTTTTAACCTTGCATCATCTATCAACTCCCGTAATGTACTGGCTCCGCTAACAAATGTGGTGGCATTATCACTCATCATAATCTCAGGGTAACCCCTCCTGCTACTAAACCTACGGAATGCATGCAAAAATGATTCGCAGGAGAGGTTAGACACCGTCTTTACATGGACCGCTCTAGTAACTGCACAGGTGAATAAGACTACATATAACTTACTTACAGTACCCCCCTTCTCTTTTACTGGTAAGGCACCTGTGTAGTCAACCCCCGTTACCTGGAAAGGACTCACTTCCTGAACCCTAAACTCCGGCAATGGAGGGGCCTGTACAGCACGGTATGATGTACCTTGCAATCTCTTGCAGATGATACATCCCCTTAAGGCTTTCTTTACTACCTGTCTAATCTTGGGGATCCACCATCTTTGCCTTATGTAATTTACAACATAACTAACACCACTATGGTTACACACTTTGTGGCAGTAATTACTAAGGAGAGTGGCTATAAAATGTTTATTAGGGATAAGGATAGGGGACTTGGCGCTATCATGTAAAGCTGACAAGTGTAGCCTACCTCTACAGCGTATAATGCCTCCCTCCATATAGAGGCCTAACTGCTTCACTGTATTGCTTGGTGTGCCCTGTCCTTTTGACAAATAGTGGTGTTCCTCAGAGTAAGCTTCTCTCTGAGCTACCTTAATCATGGCTGACTCTGCTGCTCTTAATTCCGGCACCGTCAAGTATGCCGGCTTTGCCTGATAGTTCCATTGTGTCTTCTCTCTAAGAGTCCTAATAAACCTAAGGACCCATGCCATTACATGCCATGACTTCATATATGAGCCATACCGGTCCCAATTCAATATGGCAGTAGGGGCAACCGGTACCGGCAATGACAGGGTTCCTTCTTGACTCATGTTACAACCCACAGTGGTGTCCCCTCCTATTGAGCCTCCTATTGGGCCATGATCAGGCCATAGCATTTGGTGAGGTAGCCATGTGGGCCCTCCCCACCAAAGCGAAGAAGCAACTAAGGACACATATGAAATCCCTCTGGTGACTAGATCACTGGGGTTGTCCTCTTTGGCACCACCTTAGCTTTGGCCATTACTAACCTACTCACCTCATCACCAACCGCATAGGCCGCTACACCATATGCTACTGAGCTAGCGTCACTAAATAGGTGCAGCGTAACCCTCTTAGAATTAGTGACCTTACGGGGAAACATGATACCTGTACTATCTATCATATCGTCATAAATACCCTGCCAGTTAGCTCTCATGTCATCTGGAAAGGGTACATCCCACCCACACTCTAATCTCCACAAGTCCTGTACGAACCTCTGCGCCCGGATGGTTACCGGTAGCAACACTCCTATAGGATCGAACACACTCGCGGTTAGACTTAGAGCCTCGCGTTTTGTAACCAATGCAGGGCTACTTCCGCGGAAATTAACCTGTAACATATCCTTATCAGTTAGCCACTCAACGCCAAGTACCTTAACTCCGTCTTGTTTGGCGGAAGCTATACCCTTCAGGTGCAACAGTTCCCACAAACTCTCATTATTTGTGACCCACTCACGTAAAGACAGGTTAGCGCTGGAAAATATTCTACGGGCATCCCAACATTGTTGTTGCAAATCACCTACATCATCACCAGTCCCCTGTAAGTTATCAATATACAACCCCCTTTTTAGTTTATTAACTACTTCACTGTTCTCCTGTATCATAGACAGGTGTTTTTGAATGGTAGCATTAAGGAGGAACTGGGAACAGGTGGCCCCGAACAGAACTGCACAGAACCGGTAGACAATGTAAGGACTTGCAACATCCAAGGGATCAACGGGCCACAGAAACCTAGTAGCATCCCTATCCTTCTCACTCAACCCCACCATGAGAAATGCTTTCTCAATATCACTCACCCAGGCAAATTGATGGCATCTAAAGCCTAGAAGTACCTGGGTGAGGTCAGCCACCAGATATGGACCTGTATGGAGACAGTCATTCAGACTGAACGCCTTATCGTCCATCCTAGCCGAACAGTCAAACACTATCCGTACAGGCGTAGTAACACTATCCTTAGTAATACCATGGCGAGCTAAGTAGTGAAGGGGATGACCAGCTTGATTCCTGTTTTCTATCCTTTCAATAAACTCCCTTTCTATCTGATTATCCAGAACCTTTGTATACTGTTGACAGTAGTTGGGATCTTTTACAAATTTACGCTGCAAGCCTCTCATTCTGCCCAGGGCTAACTTAAAGTTATCAGGTAATATATCTATGTTATCTCTTCACAGCAGTTCCACTATATACTGTCCCTTTGCTTCGGAATACTGTACCGTTTCAGAAAATCTATTTAAGACTCTCTCCCCACCCTTACCAGTCTCATTTGGACTTACACCAATATGGTCCAAGTCCCATAGAGCTGTCAGATCCTTTAATTCTGGAGATTTACTGCCAATATCTTCCTGTATCTCCACTAAAGGGTCTACTGCTAACTTAAGAACAGTGACTAACTCTACATTGGTCTCTTATATATCTGACTGATAAGTGCCACTCAGTGCAAAACCATAAATTGTGGGTAACATAACTATACTTCCTTCCCTGACATAGCCTGAATGTACAAAGTGGTAATAAAATTCCGCCCCAATCAGTAACTCTTTCATATCTCCATCAGTGATACCTGGATCGGCTAATTTGTAACCCCGAGCCTTGATAGCATTTACCTCCATCTCTAATCCTCTCCCTGGTTTGTATACTGGTAACTCCTCCACCACAATGGCTCTCAATTTACGCACCCTTCTTCTGTGATGATAGGTTAACTCTACTATTTCATACTCAGTACTACCAAGTGAGCCAGTAAATCCCTGGAGCCTTAGATGTTCCTTACTGACCCTAACGTAATCAAGCTGCGATAAAGCAGAGCGCAAGATGAAGGTACGTTGCGAACATTGGCCCAACAAAGCTCTTACTTTACTGTTATGACCGTTTCTGTTGGTCAAGGGAATCTGAATGGTAGGCAACAACACTGCATTACGGCCCGAAGCCACAGCCATGGTCACTGTTGGTTCAGGGGCCACTGGTTGTCCAGTTTGTTCAAGGCGTGGCGTCGGACACAAATAATTAAAATGTTTCTGTTGGCAGAATCGTCATGGCCTAATTTTAGGGTTAGTACACCCCTGGCTGCCATGTTCTGACGACAGGCACCCGACGCACAATTTCAACTGCCTTGCTCTATTGGCCTTGGCGGGACTGTTCTTGTATTTTGCACACTTTGCCCAAAAATGTCCTGTCTTTAAACACAACTTACATCCATACTTCTGCTTGGTATCGGGTTTCTGATACACCACATATGCTGCTGTGGCGGTCGCCCCAAACTGTTCTAGTGGATTATGTCTACTTTCTACTTTCTAGATTGCACACTTCAGTCTTAAACAGACGAACATATTCATCCACATCCAGCCAGTTGTCTTTTAATTCACGCTTAATCACTTCAGAGAGTTCACTAGGAAGTTTATTATGCAACAGTACTGCACTCATTTCACTTACTGTTACATCCATAGAGCGTAATGATTCTAATGCACACTCAAATGAGGCCGAAAAATCTTTCAGAGCACTGACCTCCTGGCTAGGATGCGGGAGATTACACAGTTTCGCTATGTGAGCTGCTTTGATGCGATCCTTTTGACCATAACTGTTTTTCAGTATAGTGACCGCTGGTTCATAACTTGCAGCGACCAAACTAAACCCACCAACAATTTGTAGAGCCTCACCATTAAGTTGTCCCTTTAGATACGTAAATTTCTGAATGTCAGTTAAGTCTGTTTGGGAGTGAACACTACAATCAAAGAGCTCCCAGAAACCCACCCACTGTGTTGGATCCCCGTCAAAAACTGGCAACTTCAGGGAGGGTAGCTTAATACCCTTCTGTTTCCTACTTGCTGCACTATCATGAGATCTACCAGTAGTGGTTGTCTGTAGAGCACTATCTAACTCAGCTAACTGACTGTTTACTTGATTAACATACTGCATATCTTTCACCATCTCCTCCTCTAACTGATCATCTGAATATAAGCTATACAACTCTACGTTATACGACTTGATATCAGCTAGGGCCTTTTCTAAAGTGATTTTCACACCCCTTACATCATGCAGTGTAGCAGCATGTTCAATAAATTCAGACAGATTAGAGGTAAGCTTAGTAATCTCTTCCTTCTTGGCGGCCCTTAACCGCCGCAATGACTTTACTTTCTCCTCCATTCTTAAACTTTTTATGGTAACTAAAGCTTAAGGAACAACATTACTAATCGTCACTGTAGGCTAACCTATTCTAATCCATTCTAAGCCTAGGCTAACCTACTTACATTGATGACGACAGCAACCAAGGAAATTGAAGCATGCAGATCGCGTGCCCCCTGTGAGTTTACAAATGATCAAAGAAAAGGAAACTTACCCTATGTCATATTACTCTACTTTACAATATTTACTTTACTATATTAAATTTTAACAAATTACAAAGTTAATGCCTGACAAAGAAAGGAAAAGAAAGAGAAAGAAGGATCACGACTCCTCTGAAGGAGGAACAGCCGCACCCGTCGTCAAAGTCTTTAGATCTAGCCTATTGCGTCGACTGCTCCTCCTTGGCCTTGTCCTTCTCCTCAAAGAAGGCATGCGCTCTGTTCAGTAGCCTATCTAATACCTTCCGGCTCCCTGGCGCATCTAACCCAGGCTGAGCTCTGCCTGACAGTGTTCACCCTTGCCCCTGGTCTATAGAACTGCTTAACAAACAAAAGCAGGGCACTGCACTGGACGGTCCAGCGGAAAATCCCGGACATATGCGGCCCTCAACGTTTGTCCACTGGATCGCCCAGCTCTACACAAAGGCAGACAAGTCAGGCCTATTACCCCACCAATTCCTATCAATATATAACAGATGGCCCAGTATCCTGGTCACACGTCACCAATTATATCCTGTTTATTATTCCTAGGGGGTAGAGGAGCAATGGATATAAATTAAATAACTAAACCTGGAAATATGAATTGGCCTAGGCTATAAATATGATACCGGTCGGCGTTTGGCTTACATGTTAAATTGTATATGTAGGTTAGCTGTGGTAGTCCCAGTAATATCTATGAAGTACTTCTAGTATTAAAGGAACTTAGCTGTGATGCAAAGAGTTTAGATTAGATGATGGACATGTCAGTAGGTGAATATCAGGGAAGTTCTGCTGTTATGTGGCAGCAACTGGTGGTTTGTTGTTAGCGGGACGAAGTCTCTGTGAAGTGTGTCTGAGATTCCCTTTTATCGTGACAATATAAAATATATTTAAGGGTTCTATATCGTCCCCCATGATTAAATAATAAGGGAAAATAAATTAAGATATAATTGGTGCAACCCCAGTAATATTTATCCACAAAGACAAATAAAGTAATGCGTATAAACAAAAAGGAACCAGCTGTCGTGAACCCGGCAAATTCAAACTACGGTATATATACCAGCTAGGATTCACGACAGAGGTCAACTGAATGGCGAGGCAACACAACTGATTGAAGGTTTCGCAATTGAGGGAGCCAGCTACCAAACAGCAGTTGCCCTTCTACAGAAAACCTATGGGCACAGGGATAGAATTAAGGCGGCACATATAACTAACCTTACTACTTTGAGTCCTCCCTCTTACAATGTCGAGGAACTGAAAAGATTGTATGCTAGTTTTGAAAGTACACTGAGGTCAATAGAGAACCTACAAATAACCCATCATGAAGCTAGTGTTGTAATTCTCATGAATAAATTGCCATCCCCACTAAAGGAAACATTAAAGAAGACTTTAGGTGAACAAGGTCTGGACCAAGAAAGGTTTGTCCAGGCTTACCAGACAGAAGTTTTTAACATGGAAAGTGTAGCAGAACGGTCTACACCACGCATACCAGTTGATTCAGCATCCTTTGCGGTGCAGGAGGCCTCGGTGCGAAGTAAGGGTTGTAAGTTGTGCGGAGGGGCACACTTGTGGTTCAAGTGCCTCAGATATAAAACCAGTGCTCTAAAAGTAAAACGCGCAAAACTACTCAACCTTTGCACCGGGTGCTTATCTTCAACCCACGGGAGCAATGGTTGTGTGAACCCTGACATCCGTAACTGCAAATTCTGTCATAACAGACACTACCATATCCTCTGTCAGTCCAGATCTCATTGGGACGGTGCAAAGAAGGCGCAAAAACCTCAACAGGTAACAAAGACCAAGACGCAAACTACCACGATGTCTGTGTCGTCAAAGAAGACTAGGATTATCCTCCCAACTGTTATGCTGCTAACAGTTAAGGAATCAAGAGGAACAGTAAAGATGAGAACACTGCTGGATCAGTGTTCACAGCGCACCTTCATTTTAAACTCCGCTCTAGACTCGATCCATTATATAAAAGTTGGTGATGAAGAGCTAGAGTTGCGAGGGTTTACCGGAGCATGTGAGAGCAGAAAGTACCCAGTAGTGTCCTTCAAATACAAGTTCCGGGGCAGAAACTATCCTCTACAAGCAGTTGTGGTAGAAACTCTCCCGGATCACAAAGGATCAGAATGCCTTGAAGCAGACATGAGAGTTTTGCGAAACAAGGGTTACAAATTAGCTGATCCTCTAATGACACAGACATCTCGACTGGACTTGTTGGTTGGTGCCGATTATTATTATGACTTAGTGCGGCCAGGGTACAAAAAGGAGGGTGACATAATTCTCTTACCCACTAAATTTGGCTATGCACTAAGTGGCTCCTGCCATAACGACAAGTCTAGCGCCCAAGTGGAGGTAGTTACAATTTTGAAAGTTGCGGTCACCCCGATGGATCAATATATATCCACGGAATCAAGTAATCCATGTCATAATGAATTAAAATGTATGTGGGAACTGCATCATCTAGGAATTTCTCCAAACGAAGATTCAAAGGAAAACATGACTGCGTTGGACATATACAAGGAAACAGTATCATACTCTGCACAGAATCAGCAATATGAAGTCAGACTGCAATGGAACCAACATAAAGAGAAGCTGCCTTCTAATTATGGTTTAGCAACGGGTCGCCTAAGGGGTCTGCAGAAACGTTTCAAACAAGAACCTGTCTATTGTAGTCACTACACCAACGTTATCCAAGATCAGCTTCATCGTGACTTTATTGAAGAGGTTCCTTTCGGTGTTACTGAAAACAGTAATTTTTTGGCACATGACGGGGTCACCAAGAATAGCACAACGACGCCCGTTCGTATTACCTTTACCTTTGGATACCTTTGGATGTGTTCGCCGCTCCTCTAGCGGCACCAAGGAGCGCGACGCCCCTCGTTATGGGTGGTGATTTGGTGCAGTAGACTATTTGAAGCGACAGCTCGCTCCCTTGCGAGGATGGGCTCATCTGGCACTTTTTGCAGTTCGACATCTAGGGCTCTCTTGAAGTTGTCTAACGAGATGGCCCTCATGTCTCTTACTTGCCGTGGGAGTTTGTTGAAGAGACGTGGGCCTCTGTGTGATAACCAGCCCTCTCGCAGAGAGCCCATAGCACCCCTGTTTTTCATCCGGGGGATTTCGCATTCCCAGCCTCTCCTATCACTGAATTTCATGACTATCGGAGTATGTAGGTTTGGTACTAAACCCTCTGCGATTTTCCATGTGTATATTATTAGGTAATGTTCTCTTCTACGTTCCAGTGAGTACAGATTTAGTGCTCTTAAACGCTCCCAATAGTGTAGATGTTTTATCGAACTTATATGTGAAGTGAAATTTCTTTGTACACTCTCTACGTCATTTATTTCACCTGCTTTGTATGGGGATGTTAATACGCTACAGTATTCAAGCCGCGGTAGCACTAGAGATTTGAAGAGCGTTATCATAGGCAATTCACCGCGTGTTTTAAAAGTACGCAGAATCCAACCCGTTAGACGTTTCGCAGCCGCCACTTTGACCTGGTTATGTACTTTGAAACCCATAATTTCAGACATTAATACCCCAAGGTCTTTCACACTGTCTTTCTGTTCTATTATGTGGTTAGATTCTGTTAAGTAATTTGTAATTTCTTTAACACCATTATTATCTCCGTACCGTATTGTGTACGTATTGTGTACGACTGTTCCGCTAGTATTGGCAAGGGCAGACCAAATCTTAATGACTGCCTTTACACAGGGCCATCACTAGTGGTGGATCTAGCAAAAATATTGCTGAGACTCAGGGTCCACAAATATGCCTGGATAAGTGACATCGAGAAGGCCTTTCTCATGTTGAGACTTCATGAAGAAGATCGTGACTACACCCGATTTCTGTGGCCGAAGGATCCCTTGGATTTAGCTTCACCCTTACTTTGCTACCGATTTAAGGTAGTGTTGTTCGGGGCGACTTGCTCACAGTTTCTTCTTAATGCTACGATCTTGAAGCATCTTTCCATTATCAAAGAGGATCCCGAAGTTGTGGAGGCTATTAAGGAAGGTTTGTACATTGACAACCTCCAGGGGACAGGCAGTGATGAAGAGACTGTCATTAAGCATTACTGGGATGCCCATAGAATAATGTCTCAAACACATTTATATCTTAGAGAGTGGGCTACCAATAGACCTCAACTACGAGACCTCCTACAATTGGATGGTGTTGCTGCCAAGGATCAAGAGCGAGTGAAGACATTAGGACTCTTATGGTTACCTGACACTGATCTGTTGACGTTCAACACTAGTCTCCCAGAGACCAATAAGGCAACATAATGAGAGTGCTTAAGAGTGACGGCACAACTGTTCGATCCACTCGGAGTACTACTGCCTGTTACAATAAAGTCAGGAATTTTCTTACAGCAATTATGGAGACTGATACTAGATTGGGACGATCCGCTACCTGAAGACTGCGCTACCGAATGGTCTACAATTACCAAGGACCTGCACTTCTGCTGTGACTTTACTTATCCTCGGAGGTTGATATATGCTGACTCAGTGGAACTTCATGCGCTTAGCGATGCAAGTGGTGTCGCCTATGGCACTGCAATATATTTTGTGAGCCCGGAACATAGCTGTCTGGTCAACGCTAAAGCATAGGTCGCTCCCATAAGATCCATAACAATACCGAGACTAGAGCTAACTGCTGCTTTACTAGCCGCCAGATTAATCAAATTTGTAGAGGAAGCCTATCATAATATTGTAAAAGTCAACAAAATTGTTTTATGGTGCGACAGCCAGGTTACATTGCATTGGTTGCGTAGTATGAAGAAGCTTCCAGTGTATGTCGCAAACCATGTTGACAAGATCAAATCCCTTCTTCCGACTGTTGTATTCCGGTACGTATCCTCTAAAGAAAACCGTAGTGACTTACTGTCTAGAGGTGCTTCGGCAAAACATCTGCAATCTTCTGCATTTTGGTGGGAGGGACCCATGTGGCTCCGAAACAAAGACGAGTGGCCAGAAGATATATTACCAGATGACCCAACGCCAAAAGTAACTAGCCAAGTCATTGGGACCAATGATGAACAGGACACACGGTTATGGAACTGGGAAAAATATGACAGTTATAATAAATTAATTCGAGTAGTTGCATGGACTATTCGATACAAGAATAATTTGAAGGCTAAAATTAAAGGGACGTCTCCCACAGACAGTGCCCTCCTCAGCATAAAAGAACTAAAAGTAGCAGAAAAGATTATAGCTCAAAGATGCCAGCAGGAATGCTTCCCAAAGGAGTACGAGATGCTGTCTGGTGACAAAGGAACTCGCAATAATTTGGTAAACCATTTAGGACTTGTCATGAAAGGAGGTTTAATTGTATGCGAAGGTAGATTGAAGTTAGCAGCTCTTCCGGATACAAAGAAATATCCGATACTACTGCCTTCCAAACATCCTTTCACTACCATGCTCATCAATATGTGTCATCGTGTCTGTTGTCACTATGGAGTTAATCACGTGGTCGCATATATACGGCAAAGGTGGTGGATTCCTAAGATAAGACAATCGGTAAAACAAGTGACCAGTAAGTGTATAACCTGTCGTAAAATACAGGGTAATACCTATGCGAAAACTAGAGTACCACCTCTACCAGACATCAGGACTACTCCTAGAGATCTCTTCGAGGTCACGGGGGTCGATTATACAGGAGCAATTCCTGTCCGGGACTCACACAACAACAAGGCTTATATGCTTTTATTTACGTGCGCTACTACAATAGCTATTCACATTGAAGTAGTTAACAATATGACCTGTGACAGCTTTATCCATGCGTTCCGGAGATTTTGTAGTAGGCAAGGATTTCCGCAGATAATGTTAAGCGACAATGCTGCGACGTTCGTGGGAGCTTCCAAACACTTGGAAGACATACAAAGCGATCCCAGTCTTCGGGCTCATCTTACCGAAATCCGATGTGAATGGCGTTTTATTCCAGCACGTGCGCCTTGGTTCGGAGCTATCTGGGAGAGAGCCATAGGTATTGTGAAGGCTGGGCTTAAAAAAGTACTAGGTCGTGCTCTAGTCTCCTTTGAGGAACTAACTACTGTCCTATTAGAGCTGGAGGCTACCGTGAATGATCGCCCTTTAACATAATTTATGTCTCGGGTTATCTGGAGGACCCTTCCCCTATTACTCCATCCATGCTGGTTAAAGGTCGTTATCGTATAAATACGATAGAATATGACTCTTTTGTGATCTTGTATGTTTCTGTGACGTCACGATCTCTCCGACAGCACGACGTAGGACGAGTAGATCGTATATTATAAGATTGTAAATAAGTTAAGTTATAAAAGGCCTAATATGCTATTAAGCAATATTGCCATGGTCTTATGTAGTATATATGAATTTATCGTATATATTAATATAATTTATCGTATAGAGCAACCTAAATGCGGTACGATAATTTGGGCTCCTGGCGGTTTGCCAAGGCAGCAAGGTGTGCTTTTGAGGTACGCCAGAGCCTTCACGAACACCAACCAGTTAACATCTAATTTTCCGCCCTCAGTTGATCGTGCTTTTGTGCCTCTAATCACAATACACATACAGCAATACACACAACTACACCATCACGACGCTCTCATCGACATCATGACTGACTGATAGATAAGCATATTATTCATGTCCATTCCCATGTAATCATTTATTCTTTCTTTAACTTGACTCGTGTCTTGGGACCGAAGTCTCGTTCCCCATTGTCCACCGCCATATTGGGTAAAAAGTTCTCCCTTGCCTCATTGCCACGTGGAACTATTGGTGAGTTAATTCCTGGCTAATATTAACCCTTATAACCTTACCCTATAATTATATACATTTATTATGTGAGACCTTTGGATATAAATTAGCTTGTTTCAGATTGAATTCAATTTAGATATAGAGTATTCATTTAGATTGATTTGATTTGATTCATTATAGCTTAGTAATATTTAACTTCCATTGATAGTTTACCACATTGGTGCCCAGACCCGGGAATTAGCTACCAGTAAGGGATTTTAAGGCAATGAACAAGGGGACATATAACAGGATGCAGGAACAACTCTATGATAAACTGGCAAGGCTAGCCAAGCGATGGTTAGAGCCGGAATGCAGGGTCTCATCGTTGCACCTGCCCAAGTTCTGCATCCCACCCATCGTCTTTCCCCAATAATTTTCTTTTCCGTTTCAGACTTCCTGTGACATATGACCTGACCTAACATTTTTTCTTGTTCAATATGATCCATTAGTAGGTATTGCTATAGAGTGTACTATTTTTTCTCCATGACATAGAAGTCCGCCGGTTGGCGTCTCTTAAGTAGCCTATTATTTGGCCGTTGTTTTTGTGACGTAATATTTAGATACATAGCCTATAGGCTCGCAAGCAAAATGGACAAAAACGGTAAAGAGACACCGTCTAGTGGGGTGCTGAACAAAGCCCCTAAAAATCAAAGGGCGGGACTTCGGGGAGTAATAAATAGGCTAATAGTGGACGTCAACACTTTCATCACTACTGCTGAACTAGAGGAATTGGAGGCTAGATTAGAAAACGTCCAGGTTACCCACGGTCGTATTACGGCTCTGAGTGAGGTGATTGTGGCTGCCATGACAGAGGAGGAAGAGATTGTTACAGAGTGTGATAATCGCGCCCTCTATGACGAACCTGTCTTTAGAGCGAAGTACCTATTACAGCGTGCTGTCGCAAGTAAGAAGGGAGGCGATGATGAGGCCCATAGAAGGGCTGACCCAAAACATACTGTACACCTCCCAAAGCTCAATCTTCCTACATTTGGGGGCAAGTTAACCGAGTGGTTAGCTTTTTGGGACGTATTTCGATCTACGGTTCATGAATCCTCTTTGGATAATGTCCGCAAGTTTCACTATCTGAAGGGACAAATGGAAGGAGAGGCCTTACATTTAATAGAGGGTTTTGCAGTAGTAGGTGGTAGTTATCTTGAAGCGGTACACTTATTAGAGTCCACATACGGGGATAGAGAGCAGTTGAAGATGGCCCATGTCGTTGCCTTGTTGGGGCTCGCAGAACCACAGTATAAGGTTGATGAGTTGACAAACTTCAGGGCAAATATGGAGTGCCATACTCGATCGCTAGACACCCTAGGGCTTACCACGCAGGAAATGATAGTCATTATCTTGCGTCAGAAGCTTCCTATGGCAATACTTGATAAGGTAAGATCATTTGAGCTGGGGGAGTTCAAAACTCAGTTCAGTAAGGAGATCAATAATCTACAGTTGAACAAAGGGAGAATGTATGAGTCGGGAGGGAGTGAGAATGTGGAGAAGAGGGGAACAGTAAGCATGACAGTGGGGACTAAAGTAAAGAAAGAGGGTGCGTATACGAAACCTGCTCAGATTCTATGTAAGCTATGTAACAACAAACATAAATGGAGTTTCTGCATAAAATACCCAACAAATGAGACAAAACTAGCACAGGCGAAAAGATTGAAGCTATGTGTAGGTTGTCTAAGTAAAGAACATGGTAAGCAGGGACAATGTACTGCTACATACTTAAGGCCCTGTCGCCACTGCGAAGGACATCACTTTGATAAGTTGTGTCCTACAGCAGATAAAGTCAAAGACGTCAAAAATGAGGGTACTACAACTGTGGCACTAGGTAGCACGCAAGACACCACTATATTGCCCACAATACAGATTCCCATGGAAGGTAATGACAGTAACAAAGTTTGTCGGGTACTTCTAGATCAAGGGTCTCAACGTTCCTTTATAAAGAGGTCCGTACTAGTGGGACTGAAGCACCGAATCGTAGGGGCTGAGACTCTTCGATTACAGGGCTTCACAGGGGTTACTGATAAACAAGACTACGAGATAGCGGAGATTTCATATTTCTATCATAAAAACCGGTACTTTATGACTTGTATCGTAGTAGACACCCTACCAGAATATGTATCTGTGGGTGTGAAGAAGGTGGAACACGCATTACGTAGCAAAGGGGTTAACTTGTCAGATCCCATGGGAAATCAGAGTGAGGTGCATGTTCTACTTGGTGTGGATCATTATTATGAAGTAGTATACCCTGGATTTAAAAAGATGTGTGGTGTAATTTTAATCCCCACTAAATTTGGATACTGCATGAGCGGAAAGGTGCATACTACACAGTCAAAGGTCCTGGTCGACACGGTCTCGATATATAGAGTCAATGTAACCGCGGCAGAGGAGTTGGGAAGGGAGGATTCCCAACCTAGTGACCCTAAGATGGCTGCCGAGTTCGACCTGGAACGACTGTGGAGATTGGATCACATAGGCATTAATCCTATGGAGACTGATTATGACTCGGAAGTTGCGCTACAAAGGTTTGACGAGTCTGTGTGCTACTGTGCCTCAGACAAGCAATATAAAGTTAGTTTACCTTGGAAGAACAGTGAGATAAGCCTGCCTACCAACTATGGTTTGGCATTAGGTCGCTTGCGCGCATTGCAGCGGAAATTGTCTAACGAACCGAGCACGCGCCAGGCGTATGACGATGTATTTCGGAGTTATGAGGATAGGGGTTTTATTGAGAGAGTCGATGTCGAGGAACCGTGTAAGAAGGGTAGGGTTCACTATCTGGCCCATCATGGGGTAAAGAAAGACAGCGTCACCACACCAATACGGGTGGTGTATGACTGTTCTGCCCACCAAGGTCAACAACCCAGTCTGAATGACTCCCTGTTGACAGGTCCGTCCATGGTGTCGGACCTGTCCCAACATCTATTGCGGTTTAGGCTGGGGAAGTACGCCTATACCAGTGACATCGAGAAAGCATTCTTGATGGTCAAGCTCAAGGAGGAAGATAGAGATGTTACCCGCTTTCTTTGGTTCGGCGACATTAGCGACTCTGAAAGTCCCATCATAATATACCGTTTTCGGGTTGTACTCTTTGGGGCCACTTGCTCGCAGTTTTTGTTAAATGCCACAATCAGAAAACATCTAGCTGACACTCATGAGGACACAAGTAAACTATCTCGCAGATTATACATTGACAATTTGCAGGGTACTAGCGATAGTCAAGATGATTTGTTGTATGCATACTGGCAAGCACGCAGATTGTTTGCGGATGCACATCTATTTCTCCGCGAGTGGGTTACTAATAGTAAAGATCTTCAGAGTTTAATACAAGTGGATGGTACGGCATCTCTTAACCAGGAAAAGTCCAGAAATTTGGGGATGATCTGGCAACCTAAACATGACATACTAACTTTTCAAACAAGGTCTTTTGCTCAGCAGACAGGAGCGCACACAAAAAGAAGTCTGTTGAGCAAAGTTGCGCAATTTTTTGATCCTTTGGGTCTAGCATTACCTGTTACCATAAGAGCTAGGATTCTAATGCAGGAAGTTTGGAGATGTAAAATAGGATGGGATGACAGTTTGCCCGAGGACCTGAATGACCAAGGGACATTGTTGTTAAATGAATATGCCATCCTATGTACTAAACCTATACCTCGTAAAGTGGCGGCGTTCGGTGACGTTACGTTACACACGTTTTGCGATGCTAGCGCCACGGCATACGGGGTAGCCATATATGTTGTTACTTCATTTGGGGCACATTTAGTTACAGCCCGGGCCAAGGTAGCCCCGGTTAAAAAGGTAACTATCCCTAAAATGGAATTGACTGCCATGCTGCTATTAGCACGTCTGGTGCAACATGTACGCGCAGCATACGAGAGCGAATTAAATATTGAAATCGTTCATGTATGGTGCGATAGTCAGGTCGCACTCAACTGGATACATAGCAAGAAGTGTCTGCCAGTTTATGTGCGGAATAGGGTAGATGAGATTAGAGCCCTTTTGCCAGACGTTGCTTATCATTATGTAAATACAAAGGAAAACCCTAGTGATCTCATAACTAGGGGTATAACGGCTAGCCAGTTAATGAAGTCCGAATTGTGGTGGCATGGTCCAAAGTGGCTGCTCCATGAAAGTGAATGGACGATATGGCATGCTGTTGGTGAGGGACTTCTGCCACTGGAAACAGTGGCAGTTACAGCCCAACCAAATGAGCCACCGGGTTCTATCATAAAGTGGGCAAGATTCGGTGACTATAATAAACTAGTCAGAGTTGTAGCTTGGGTGTTGCGATATGTATCCAATCTTAAGCTTAAAGTAACGGGCCAACTCTGCAACGGGTCACAACATTGATGCTCGTGAATTTAAAGCAGCTGAAGTAACTTTGATCAAATGGGTTCAAGTAGAAACCTTTTCCAATGAATTAGAACCCTTGAAAAGCTCGAATAAGACATTAATGCCTAATATAGTGCGTCAACTAAGGTTGCACCTAGACAATGGCCTCATCAGGTGTGAGGGTCGCCTGAAGTGGTCGGGTGTACCAGACGGCACAAACCGACCTATACTTATGCCAACAAGACATCACGTTACTGATCTATTGATCATACGTGCACATAGGGAAGTAAAACACTACGGGGTATGTCATATTATATCAAATTTACGTCTCACATGGTGGATACCCAGAGTTCGACAAGTAGCTCGACGCGTAGTGAGAAAGTGTGTAATATGCCAGAGACTAAAGGGTAAACCATATGCAACTGGACCAGCTCCACCTCTACCTGAATGCCGTGTAAAGCACGTAGAACCTTTCCAAGCGGTAGGATTAGATTACACAGGGGCATTGAAGACGAGGGAGCATGAGAAGGTTTATATATTATTGTTTACCTGTGCGACGTCTCGAGCGGAACACCTAGAACTATGTGATAATATGTCTAGCGAAGAATTTATGCTGGCGTTTAGACGGTTTTGTGCCCGTCGTTCATTCCCTCAACTCATTCTTAGCGACAATGCTCCCACTTATGTCCAAGCATCAAAATATCTAAAGGATATGAGTAGTGATCCTACTATCATCACTTTTTTGGGAGAGAAGAAGTGCGAATGGAGGTTCATTCCAGTTAAGGCACCTTGGTTTGGTGGCTTGTGGGAACGGTGTGTCGGCATAGTAAAGTCAGGACTCAGAGCGGTTGTAGGACGTGCTCTATTAAAGAAGAGTGACGAAGTGTTGCACAGCGTGATCACTGCAAATAACCAAAACGACAGTCCTCCGAGATCAGGCATCGTGAATGATCGCCCGCTTACATATGTGTACACCGACCAGCACGAACCTCTACCATTAACGCCAGCTCACTTGCTATATGGAAACCATTGACTGCGTTTCCATCTGATTTCCATCCATAGTAGAGTTGATCCCCGTTGTACTCTGAGGTAGCGTTGTGTCTACGAGATACCAGTATATATCCAGGATAATCGAGGATTTTAGGAAACGTGGATTAGTGAATATCTGCTAGCATTGAGGGAAAGGAGTGTTACTCCCTCTGGTAGACCAACGGCCCCTACAGTTGGTGACGGTGTTTTCATTAAAGAAGATAGTCCTCGTTTATACTGGAAATTAGGCCGCGTATTGGAGGTATACAAGGGGGCAGACACTGTAGAGCGGGTGGCGCTATTAAAGACAGCCCCTGGAACTACTGTTCGTCCTATCGCACGTTTGTACGCTTTGGAGCTCGATTCCGCATTGCAATCTGAGGCTCCACCTGTTATTGCTGGGTCCGAAGATTCTCAAAAGGAACGACTCACCTCATACTGATGGTGATCATTCTCGGACCGGGACACGTCCCAGACGCGCTGCTGCTGGCGCCGTCGACTTGTGGGCGTCAGAAGATAGCCTGGGCAACTTTAGTTTAAGGTGGGGTTCAGGTCTTTTTTTTGTGGGGGAGTGTATCGTATAAATACGATAGAATATGACTCTTTTGTGATCTTGTATGTCTCTGTGACGTCACGATCTCTCCTACAGCACGACGTAGGACGAGTAGATCGTATATTATAAGATTGTAAATAAGTTAAGTTTAAAAGGCCTAATATGCTATTAAGCAATATTGCCATGGTCTTATGTAGTATATATGAATTTATCGTATATATTAATATAATTTATCGTATAGAGCAACCTAAATGCGGTACGATAATTTGGGCTCCTGGCGGTTTGCCAAGGCAGCAAGGTGTGCTTTTGAGGTACGCCAGAGCCTTCACGAACACCAACCAGTTAACATCTAATTTTCCGCCCTCAGTTGATCGTGCTTTTGTGCCTCTAATCACAATACACATACAGCAATACACACAACTACACCATCACGACGCTCTCATCGACATCATGACTGACTGATAGATAAGCATATTATTCATGTCCATTCCCATGTAATCATTTATTCTTTCTTTAACTTGACTCGTGTCTTGGGACCGAAGTCTCGTTCCCCATTGTCCACCGCCATATTGGGTAAAAAGTTCTCCCTTGCCTCATTGCCACGTGGAACTATTGGTGAGTTAATTCCTGGCTAATATTAACCCTTATAACCTTACCCTATAATTATATACATTTATTATGTGAGACCTTTGGATATAAATTAGCTTGTTTCAGATTGAATTCAATTTAGATATAGAGTATTCATTTAGATTGATTTGATTTGATTCATTATAGCTTAGTAATATTTAACTTCCATTGATAGTTTACCACATTGGTGCCCAGACCCGGGAATTAGCTACCAGTAAGGGATTTTAAGGCAATGAACAAGGGGACATATAACAGGATGCAGGAACAACTCTATGATAAACTGGCAAGGCTAGCCAAGCGATGGTTAGAGCCGGAATGCAGGGTCTCATCGTTGCACCTGCCCAAGTTCTGCATCCCACCCATCGTCTTTCCCCAATAATTTTCTTTTCCGTTTCAGACTTCCTGTGACATATGACCTGACCTAACATTTTTTCTTGTTCAATATGATCCATTAGTAGGTATTGCTATATAGTGTACTATTTTTTCTCCATAACATAGAAGTCCGCCGGTTGGCGTCTCTTAAGTAGCCTATTATTTGGCCGTTGTTTTTGTGACGTAATATTTAGATACATAGCCTATAGGCTCGCAAGCAAAATGGACAAAAACGGTAAAGAGACACCGTCTAGTGGGGTGCTGAACAAAGCCCCTAAAAATCAAAGGGCGGGACTTCGGGGAGTAATAAATAGGCTAATAGTTACGATAGTAAAGCAGCGATACACAGCAGGTACAATTACATCAATAAATTGATCCGGGACCTATGGAGGCGTTGGTCTAGTGAATACTTGGCATCACTACGAGAAGCCTATAAGAATAAAAGAGGCTCTTCAAGCAGCGTATGACCAAAGGTAAATGACATCGTTCTTATACATTACGAGGGACCTTGTGACCTTTGGAAACTTGGTAGGGTAGTTAAACTATACCCAGGACGAGATGATCTGGTTAGAGTGGTCCAGATTAGGACAAAAACTGGCCTGACCACTCGACCCATCGTCAAGTTGTATCCATTGGAACAGGAAATCGAAAGCATTTCGATCCCTCACCCGGCGGTCACTGGTGATGGTGTTAGCTCTCACGACTCAACCCCTATGTCACCAGCGGTCGCTGGACCATCTGCCAGTAACGATCCTGTTGGAAGATTACCTCTTCGCTAAGCCGCTGTTAGCTCTTCACAGCTTTGGAGATCTAACATCGCTGCGGGATTATTGTAGATAATATATATATTGGTGGAGGGAATGTGTCGAGACTTGTAAGTAACTCGACAGTTTAGGCTAAGTACAAATACTGGAAGTTCAAATTAGGCACCAGTATTAGGTTAAGCTATATATCTTTATAAAAGATATGTACTATTTAGTATTAAGTCTTTATGGGTTTATTATCCATTATTATATTGGGTTGTCATTATAATAAATCCGGTATATCTTGTAGTTAGTTAAATGACGCATTGGTAGATAAGATAACTGCGCATGCGTCATTTTCGGGAACCTGAGGGTCCCTCGCACCAAGACAAACTAGAATCGCTTTAGGTACGACCTAAAAAACATCTCCTTCTAGCCGCTCCGATACAACCACCTGTTTCCTGCTAAGTCATCCTAATTCTTATCTCTTAGTGGCCACTATACCTTCTATCTATTCCTATCACTATCATTGAGTTATCTATCCCTATCAACCATTAAAAGTAAGTTAATTCTTGTGAGATTATTGGTAAATTTCACTTTGTTTACTCTTGAATTCTCACAAAACTGACTGACTTCTTGAACGTGACGATAGTGCGTTGTTATATGTGGCGATTAGTTTGCTTGGGAAACAGATCAACTTGCTCATGTAGTGGTGTACACCCTTATATGGTGGATTGTGTTCTTTTATTTCAAAAAATATGTTTTATTAAGCGATATGTCCACATAGCGATTTTGGATAATTTTGTTTTGCCTTTATCTTGTGTCGTCCCAGTTTTGGTTTGTTTATTTTGCAAGGTTTATAATATAATATCGAGTCCGTCAGTGGCACCTCTGTACTGGATGTTTGGTGAGTGATTATGGTTAGCAAAGGGCGTACTAACCCTAACATCAAGAACTTCAATAATTATTTCTGTAAAGGTATTTTTTTTTCAATCACTATGTGCCCACAAACAGAAAAAATAAAGGTAAGTCAGCAAGGGGTATATCAGGTCCAAGAGAAGAGTTCGCAACTGCAACCTCAACTACTATGTCAGTAGGTATGGGTAAACAAATAGTCATCTTACCCAATGTTCAGCTGCCAGTAAAGGGTGAGTTAAAACAATCTTGTTAAAATCAGATCGCTACTTCACCAGTGTTTACAGAGGACCTTTGTGAAGGTCTCCGTTTTATCAAACCTTTCGTATGAATCACAGGGAACTGAGAAGTTATGTCATCAAGGCTTCACCTGAATTCAAGCTTCTCGTGAATATCCCATTGTAGCTCTGAAATGTAAATACCATCAATTAAAATCAATAGTGG
>CM064529.1:23354789-23453876 GCA_032716605.1 Paralithodes platypus | reverse complement strand
TTCTGCATTTTGGTGGGAGGGACCCATGTGGCTCCGAAACAAAGACGAGTGGCCAGAAGATATTACCAGATACCCAACGCCAAAAGTACTAGCCAAGCAATTGGGACCAATGATGAACAGGACACACGGTTATGGAACTGGGAAAAATATGACAGTTTATAATAAATTAATTCGAGTAGTTGCATGGACATTCGATACAAGAATAATTTGAAGGCTCAAATTAAAGGGACGTCTCCCCAGACAGTGCCCTCCTCAGCATAAGAGAACTAAAAGTAGCAGAAAAGATTATAGCTCAAAGATGCCAGCAGGAATGCTTCCCAAGGAGTACGAGATGCTGTCTGGTGACAAGGAACTCGCAATAATTTGGTAAACTTTAGGACTTGTCATGAAAGGAGGTTAATTGTATGCGAAGGTAGATTGAAGTTAGCAGCTCTTCCGGATACAAAGAAATATCCGATACTACTGCCTTCCAAACATCCTTTTCACTACCATGCTCATCATATGTGTCATCGTGTCTGTTGTCACTATGGAGTTAATCACGTGGTCGCATATATACGGCAAAGGTGGTGGATTCCTAAGATAAGACCATCGGTAAAACAAGTGACCAGTAAGTGTATAACCTGTCGTAAAATCCCGGGTAATACCTTGCGAAACTAGAGTACCACCTCTACCAGACATCAGGACTACTCCTAGAGATCTCTTCGAGGTCACGGGGGTCGATTATACAGGAGCATTCCTGTCCGGGCTCACACAACAACAAGGCTTATATGCTTTTATTTACGTGCGCTACTACAATAGCTATTCACATTGAAGTAGTTAACAATATGACCTGTGACAGCTTTATCCATGCGTTCCGGAGATTTTGTAGTAGGCAAGGATTTCCGCAGATAATGTTAAGCGACAATGCTGCGACGTTCGTGGGAGCTTCCAAACACTTGGAAGACATACAAAGCGATCCCAGTCTTCGGGCTCATCTTAACCGAAATCCGATTTGAATGGCGTTTTATTCCAGCACGTGCGCCTTGGTTCGGAGCTATTGGGAGAGAGCCATAGGTATTGTGAAGGCTGGGCTTAAAAAAGTACTAGGTCGTGCTCTAGTCTCCTTTGAGGAACTAACTACTGTCCTATTAGAGCTGGAGGCTACCGTGAATTATCGCCCTTTAACATAATTATGTCTCGGGTTATCTGGAGGACCCTTCCCCTATTACTCCATCCATGCTGGTTAAGGTCGTTATCGTATAAATACGATAGAATATGACTCTTTTGTGATCTTGTATGTTTCTGTGACGTCACGATCTCTCCGACAGCACGACGTAGGACGAGTAGATCGTATATTATAAGATTGTAAATAAGTTAAGTTATAAAAGGCCTAATATGCTATTAAGCAATATTGCCATGGTCTTATGTAGTATATATGAATTTATCGTATATATTAATATAATTTATCGTATAGAGCAACCTAAATGCGGTACGATAATTTGGGCTCCTGGCGGTTTGCCAAGGCAGCAAGGTGTGCTTTTGAGGTACGCCAGAGCCTTTCACGAACACCCACCAGTTAACATCTAATTTTTCCGCCCTCAGTTGATCGTGCTTTTGTGCCTCTAATCACAATACACATACAGCAATACACACAACTACACCATCACGACGCTCTCATCGACATCCATGACTGACTGATAGATAAGCATATTATTCATGTCCATTCCCATGTAATCATTTATTCTTTCTTTAACTTGACTCGTGTCTTGGGACCGAAGTCTCGTTCCCCATTGTCCACCGCCATATTGGGTAAAAACGTTCTCCCTTGCCTCATTGCCACGTGGAACTATTGGTGAGTTAATTCCTGGCTAATATTAACCCTTATAACCTTACCCTATAATTATATACATTTATTATGTGAGACCTTTGGATATAAATTAGCTTGTTTCAGATTGAATTCAATTTAGATATAGAGTATTCATTTAGATTGATTTGATTTGATTCATTATAGCTTAGTAATATTTAACTTCCATTGATAGTTTACCACATTGGTGCCCAGACCCGGGAATTAGCTACCAGTAAGGGATTTTAAGGCAATGAACAAGGGGACATATAACAGACTGCAGGAACAACTCTATGATAAACTGGCAAGGCTAGCCAAGCGATGGTTAGAGCCGGAATGCAGGGTCTCATCGTTGCACCTGCCCAAGTTCTGCATCCCACCCATCGTCTTTCCCCAATAATTTTCTTTTTCCGTTTCAGACTTCCTGTGACATATGACCTGACCTAACATTTTTTCTTGTTCAATATGATCCATTAGTAGGTATTGCTATATAGTGTACTATTTTTTCTCCATAACATAGAAGTCCGCCGGTTGGCGTCTCTTAAGTAGCCTATTATTTGGCCGTTGTTTTGTGACGTAATATTTAGATACATAGCCTATAGGCTCGCAAGCAAAATGGATAAAAACGGTAAAGAGACACCGTCTAGTGGGGTGCTGAACAAAGCCCCTAAAAATCAAAGGGCGGGACTTCGGGGAGTAATAAATAGGCTAATAGTGGACGTCAACACTTTCATCACTACTGCTGAACTAGAGGAATTGGAGGCTAGATTAGAAAACGTCCAGGTTACCCACGGTCGTATTACGGCTCTGAGTGAGGTGATTGTGGCTGCCATGACAGAGGAGGAAGAGATTGTTACAGAGTGTGATAATCGCGCCCTCTATGACGAACCTGTCTTTAGAGCGAAGTACCTATTACAGCGTGCTGTCGCAAGTAAGAAGGGAGGCGATGATGAGGCCCATAGAAGGGCTGACCCAAAACATACTTTACACCTCCCAAAGCTCAATCTTCCTACATTTGGGGGCAAGTTAACCGAGTGGTTAGCTTTTTGGGACGTATTTCGATCTACGGTTCATGAATCCTCTTTGGATAATGTCCCGCAAGTTTCACTATCTGAAGGGACAAATGGAAGGAGAGGCCTTACATTTAATAGAGGGTTTTGCAGTAGTAGGTGGTAGTTATCTTGAAGCGGTACACTTATTAGAGTCCACATACGGGGATAGAGAGCAGTTGAAGATGGCCCATGTCGTTGCCTTGTTGGGGCTCGCAGAACCACAGTATAAGGTTGATGAGTTGACAAACTTCAGGGCAAATATGGAGTGCCATACTCTATCGCTAGACACCCTAGGGCTTACCACGCAGGAAATGATAGTCATTATCTTGCGTCAGAAGCTTCCTATGGCAATACTTGATAAGGTAAGATCATTTGAGCTGGGGAGTTCAAAACTCAGTTCAGTAAGGAGATCAATAATCTACAGTTGAACAAAGGGAGAATGTATGAGTCGGGAGGGAGTGAGAATGTGGAGAAGAGGGGAACAGTAAGCATGACAGTGGGGACTAAAGTAAAGAAAGAGGGTGCGTATACGAAACCTGCTCAGATTCTATGTAAGCTATGTAACAACAAACATAAATGGAGTTTCTGCATAAAATACCCAACAAATGAGACAAAACTAGCACAGGCGAAAAGATTGAAGCTATGTGTAGTTTGTCTAAGTAAAGAACATGGTAAGCAGGGACAATGTACTGCTACATACTTAAGGCCCTGTCGCCACTAGGCGAAGGACATCACTTTGATAAGTTGTGTCCTACAGCAGATAAAGTCAAAGACGTCAAAAATGAGAGTACTACAACTGTGGCACTAGGTAGCACGCAAGACACCACTATATTGCCCACAATACAGATTCCCATGGAAGGTAATGACAGTAACAAAGTTTGTCGGGTAACTTCTAGATCAAGGGTCTCAACGTTCCTTTATAAGAGGTCCGTACTAGTGGGACTGAAGCACCCGAATCGTAGGGGCTGAGACTCTTCGATTACAGGGCTTCACAGGGGTTACTGATAAACAAGACTACGAGATAGCGGAGATTTCATATTTCTATCATAAAAACCGGTACTTTATGACTTGTATCGTAGTAGACCCCCTTTCCATAATATGTATCTGTGGGTGTGAAGAAGGTGGAACACGCATTACGTAGCAAAGGGGTTAACTTGTCAGATCCCATGGGAAATCAGAGTGAGGTGCATGTTCTACTTGGTGTGGATCATTATTATGAAGTAGTATACCCTGGATTTAAAAAGATGTGTGGTGTAATTTTAATCCCCACTAAATTTGGATACTGCATGAGCGGAAAGGTGCATACTACACAGTCAAAGGTCCTGGTCGACACGGTCTCGATATATAGAGTCAATGTAACCGCGGCAGAGGAGTTGGGAAGGGAGGATTCCCAACCTAGTGACCCTAAGATGGCTGCCGAGTTCGACCTGGAACGACTGTGGAGATTGGATCACATAGGCATTAATCCTATGGAGACTGATTATGACTCGGAAGTTGCGCTACAAAGGTTTGACGAGTCTGTGTGCTACTGTGCCTCAGACAAGCAATATAAAGTTAGTTTACCTTGGAAGAACAGTGAGATAAGCCTGCCTACCAACTATGGTTTGGCATTAGGTCGCTTGCGCGCATTGCAGCGGAAATTGTCTAACGAACCGAGCACGCGCCAGGCGTATGACGATGTATTTCGGAGTTATGAGGATAGGGGTTTTATTGAGAGAGTCGATGTCGAGGAACCGTGTAAGAAGGGTAGGGTTCACTATCTGGCCCATCATGGGGTAAAGAAAGACAGCGTCACCACACCAATACGGGTGGTGTATGACTGTTCTGCCCACCAAGGTCAACAACCCAGTCTGAATGACTCCCTGTTGACAGGTCCGTCCATGGTGTCGGACCTGTCCCAACATCTATTGCGGTTTAGGCTGGGGAAGTACGCCTATACCAGTGACATCGAGAAAGCATTCTTGATGGTCAAGCTCAAGGAGGAAGATAGAGATGTTACCCGCTTTCTTTGGTTCGGCGACATTAGCGACTCTGAAAGTCCCATCATAATATACCGTTTTCGGGTTGTACTCTTTGGGGCCACTTGCTCGCAGTTTTTGTTAAATGCCACAATCAGAAAACATCTAGCTGACACTCATGAGGACACAAGTAAACTATCTCGCGGATTATACATTGACAATTTGCAGGGTACTAGCGATAGTCAAGATGATTTGTTGTATGCATACTGGCAAGCACGCAGATTGTTTGCGGATGCACATCTATTTCTCCGCGAGTGGGTTACTAATAGTAAAGATCTTCAGAGTTTAATACAAGTGGATGGTACGGCATCTCTTAACCAGGAAAGTCCAGAAATTTGGGGATGATCTGGCAACCTAAACATGACATACTAACTTTTCAAACAAGGTCTTTTGCTCAGCAGACAGGAGCGCACACAAAAGAAGTCTGTTGAGCAAAGTTGCGCAATTTTTTGATCCTTTGGGTCTAGCATTACCTGTTACCATAAGAGCTAGGATTCTAATGCAGGAAGTTTGGAGATGTAAAATAGGATGGGATGACAGTTTGCCCGAGGACCTGAATGACCAAGGGACATTGTTGTTAAATGAATATGCCATCCTATGTACTAAACCTATACCTCGTAAAGTGGCGGCGTTCGGTGACGTTACGTTACACACGTTTTGCGATGCTAGCGCCACGGCATACGGGGTAGCCATATATGTTGTTACTTTCATTTGGGGCACATTTAGTTACAGCCCGGGCCAAGGTAGCCCCGGTTAAAAAGGTAACTATCCCTAAAATGGAATTGACTGCCATGCTGCTATTAGCACGTCTGGTGCAACATGTACGCGCAGCATACGAGAGCGAATTAAATATTGAAATCGTTCATGTATGGTGCGATAGTCAGGTCGCACTCAACTGGATACATAGCAAGAAGTGTCTGCCAGTTTATGTGCGGAATAGGGTAGATGAGATTAGAGCCCTTTTGCCAGACGTTGCTTATCATTATGTAAATACAAGGATAAACCGTAGTGATCTCATAACTAGGGGTATAACGGCTAGCCAGTTAATGAAGTCCGAATTGTGGTGGCATGGTCCAAAGTGGCTGCTCCATGAAAGTGAATGGACGATATGGCATGCTGTTGGTGAGGGACTTCTGCCACTGGAAACAGTGGCAGTTACAGCCCAACCAAATGAGCCACCGGGTTCTATCATAAAGTGGCAAGATTCGGTGACTATAAAACTAGTCAGAGTTGTAGCTTGGGTGTTGCGATATGTATCCAATCTTAAGCTTAAAGTAACGGGCCAACTCTGAAACAGGGGTCACAACATTGATGCTCGTGAATTTAAAGCAGCTGAAGTAACTTTGATCAAATGGGTTCAAGTAGAAACCTTTTCCAATGAATTAGAACCCTTGAAAAGCTCGAATAAGACATTAATGCCTAATATAGTGCGTCAACTAAGGTTGCACCTAGACAATGGCCTCATCAGGTGTGAGGGTCGCCTGAAGTGGTCGGGTGTACCAGACGGCACAAACCGACCTATACTTATGCCAACAAGACATCACGTTACTGATCTATTGATCATACGTGCACATAGGGAAGTAAAACACTACGGGGTATGTCATATTATATCAAATTTACGTCTCACATGGTGGATACCCAGAGTTCGACAAGTAGCTCGACGCGTAGTGAGAAAGTGTGTAATATGCCAGAGACTAAAGGGTAAACCATATGCAACTGGACCAGCTCCACCTCTACCTGAATGCCGTGTAAGCACGTAGAACCTTTCCAAGCGGTAGGATTAGATTACACAGGGGCATTGAAGACGAGGGAGCATGAGAAGGTTTATATATTATTGTTTACCTGTGCGACGTCTCGAGCGGAACACCTAGAACTATGTGATAATATGTCTAGCGAAGAATTTATGCTGGCGTTTAGACGGTTTTGTGCCCGTCGTTCATTCCCTCAACTCATTCTTAGCGACAATGCTCCCACTTATGTCCAAGCATCAAAATATCTAAAGGATATGAGTAGTGATCCTACTATCATCACTTTTTTGGGAGAGAAGAAGTGCGAATGGAGGTTCATTCCAGTTAAGGCACCTTGGTTTGGTGGCTTGTGGGAACGGTGTGTCGGCATAGTAAAGTCAGGACTCAGAGCGGTTGTAGGACGTGCTCTAGTTAACCACCTTAGAGCGGCCTATGCGGTTTATTTATGTGTACCGCACAGCGGGGTGTTTTTAGCCAAAATAGGGCTGTTTACGTGATCATTTTCATGCCTAAATAAGACCCAGAACGTAAAACAAGTACCTATCCCTGAAAGGGCATAAACAGAGCTTTCGAATGACACCATAACGATCCTTGTAGAGAGGATATTTCTTGCAATACCGTGCAACGCGAGTGCAAAAAGCAGGTATTCGGTACTTTCGTACATTTTTAGCGAGTGAGAGAGGGAGCTGAGATTTGTGTCAGTAGGTTCCGCGGTGTCTGGAGCAGTCATACGCTCGCTAGCTCCTGAATTGTCTCTCTCTCAGCCACATTACGTGCTGAAATTGCCACTCGAGTTTATGTCGAGCGCCGCCACATAGTCCTCGTTTACTCGACTTATGTTGCCGCGCTAATAGGTTTAAAGAAGTGATTGACGACAGTAGAGCGGGAGGCGCTATGCCACCTGCAAGAACCACTACATTACGCCATACTTGCTATATGGGAAACCATTGACTGCGTTTCCATCTGATTCCAATCCATTAGAGGATCCCTCGTTGTACTCTGAGGAGCGGTGTCTACGAGATACCAGTATATATCCCGATAATCGAGGATTTTAGGAACGGTGGATTAGTGAATATCTGCTAGCATTGAGGGAAAGAGTGTTACTCCCTCTGGTAGACCAACGGCCCCTACAGTTGGTGACGTTGTTTTAATTAAAGAAGATAGTCCTCGTTTATACTGGAAATTAGGCCGCGTATTGGAGGTATACAAGGGGGCAGACTCTGTAGAGCGGTGGCGCTATTGAAGACAGCCACTGGAACTACTTTTCGTCCTATCGCACGTTTGTACGCTTTGGAGCTCGATTCCGCATTGCAATCTGAGGCTCCACCTGTTATTGCTGGGTCCGAAGATTCTCAAAGGAACGACTCACCTCATACTGATGGTGATCATTCTCGGACCGGGACACGTCCCAGACGCTGCTGCTGGCGCCGTCGACTTGTGGCGTCAGAAGATAGCCTCTGGGCAACTTTAGGTTTAAGGTGGGGTTCAGGTCTTTTTTTGTGGGGGGAGTGTATCGTATAAATACGATAGAATATGACTCTTTTGTGATCTTGTATGTCTCTGTGACGTCACGATCTCTCCTACAGCACGACGTAGGACGAGTAGATTGTATATTATAAGATTGTAAATAATTTAAGTTAGAAAAGGCCTAATATGCTATTAAGCAATATTGCCATGGTCTTATGTAGTATATAATGAATTTATCGTATATATAAATATAATTTATCGTATAGAGCAACCTAGATGCGGTACGATAATTTGGGCTCCTGGCGGTTTGCCAGGCAGCAAGGTGTGATTTTGAGGAACGCCAGAGCCTTCACGAACACCAACCAGTTAACATCTAATTTTCCGCCCTCAGTTGATCGTGCTTTTGTGCCTCTAATCACAATACACATACAGCAATACACACAACTACACCATCACGACGCTCTCATCGACATCATGACTGACTGATAGATAGCATATTATTCATGTCCATTCCCATGTAATCATTTATTCTTTCTTTAACTTGACTCGTGTCTTGGGACCGAAGTCTCGTTCCCCATTGTCCACCGCCATATTGGGTAAAAAGTTCTCCCTTGCCTCATTGCCACGTGGAACTATTGGTGAGTTAATTCCTGGCTAATATTAACCCTTATAACCTTAACCCTATATTATATACATTTATTATGTGAGACCTTTGGATATAAATTAGCTTGTTTCAGATTGAATTCAATTTAGATATAGAGTATTCATTTAGATTGATTTGATTTGATTCATTATAGCTTAGTAATATTTAACTTCCATTGATAGTTTACCACATTGGTGCCCAGACCCGGGAATTAGCTACCAGTAAGGGATTTTAAGGCAATGAACAAGGGGACATATAACAGGATGCAGGAACACTCTATGATAAACTGGCAAGGCTAGCCAAGCGATGGTTAGAGCCGGAATGCAGGGTCTCATCGTTGCACCTGCCCAAGTTCTGCATCCCCCATCGTCTTTCCCCAATAATTTTCTTTCCGTTTCAGACTTCCTGTGACATATGACCTGACCTAACATTTTTCTTGTTCAATATGATCCATTAGTAGGTATTGCTATATAGTGTACTATTTTTTCTCCATAACATAGTCCGCCGGTTGGCGTCTCTTAAGTAGCCTATTATTTGGCCGTTGTTTTTGTGACGTAATATTTAGATACATAGCCTATAGGCTCGCAAGCAAAATGGACAAAAACGGTAAAGAGACACCGTCTAGTGGGGTGCTGAACAAAGCCCCTAAAAATCAAAGGGCGGGACTTCGGGGAGTAAATATTGGCTAATAGTTACGATAGTAAAGCAGCGATACACAGCAGGTACAATTACATCAATAAATTGATCCGGGACCTATGGAGGCGTTGGTCTAGTGAATACTTGGCATCACTACGAGAAGCCTATAAGAATAAAAGAGGCTCTTCAAGCAGCGTATGACCAAAGGTAAATGACATCGTTCTTATACATTACGAGGGACCTTGTGACCTTTGGAAACTTGGTAGGGTAGTTAAACTATACCCAGGACGAGATGATCTGGTTAGAGTGGTCCAGATTAGGACAAAAACTGGCCTGACCACTCGACCCATCGTCAAGTTGTATCCATTGGAACAGGAAATCGAAAGCATTTCGATCCCTCACCCGCGGTCACTGGTGATGGTGTTAGCTCTCACGACTCAACCCCTATGTCACCAGCGGTCGCTGGACCATCTGCCAGTAAACGATCCTGTTGGAAGATTACCTCTTCGCTAAGCCGCTGTTAGCTCTTCACAGCTTTGGAGATCTAACATCGCTGCGGGATTATTGTAGATAATATATATATTGGTGGAGGGAATGTGTCGAGACTTGTAAGTAACTCGACAGTTTAGGCTAAGTACAAATACTGGAAGTTCAAATTAGGCACCAGTATTAGGTTAAGCTATATATCTTTATAAAAGATATGTACTATTTAGTATTAAGTCTTTATGGGTTTATTATCCATTATTATATTGGGTTGTCATTATAATAATCCGTATATCTTGTAGTTAGTTAAATGACGCATTGGTAGATAAGATAACTGCGCATGCGTCATTTTCGGGAACCTGAGGGTCCCTCGCACCAAGACAAACTAGAATCGCTTTAGGTACGACCTAAAAAACATCTCCTTCTAGCCGCTCCGATACAACCACCTGTTTCCTGCTAAGTCATCCTAATTCTTATCTCTTAGTGGCCACTATACCTTCTATCTATTCCTATCACTATCATTGAGTTATCTATCCCTATCAACCATTAAAAGTAAGTTAATTCTTGTGAGATTATTGGTAAATTTCACTTTGTTTACTCTTGAATTCTCACAAAACTGACTGACTTCTTGAACGTGACGATAGTGCGTTGTTATATGTGCGATTAGTTTGCTTGGGAAACAGATCAACTTGCTCATGTAGTGGTGTACACCCTTATATGGTGGATTGTGTTCTTTTATTTCAAAAAATATGTTTTATTAAGCGATATGTCCACATAGCGATTTTGATAATTTTGTTTTGCCTTTATCTTGTGTCGTCCCAGTTTTGGTTTGTTTATTTTGCAAGGTTTATAATATAATATCGAGTCCGTCAGTGGCACCTCTGTACTGGATGTTTGGTGAGTGATTATGGTTAGCAAAGGGCGTACTAACCCTAACATCAAGAACTTCAATAATTATTTCTGTAAAGGTATTTTTTTTTCAATCACTATGTGCCCACAAACAGAAAAAATAAAGGTAAGTCAGCAAGGGGTATATCAGGTCCAAGAGAAGAGTTCGCAACTGCAACCTCAACTACTATGTCAGTAGGTATGGGTAAACAAATAGTCATCTTACCCAATGTTCAGCTGCCAGTAAAGGGTGAGTTAAAACAATCTTGTTAAAATCAGATCGCTACTTCACCAGTGTTTACAGAGGACCTTTGTGAAGGTCTCCGTTTTATCAAACCTTTCGTATGAATCACAGGGAACTGAGAAGTTATGTCATCAAGGCTTCACCTGAATTCAAGCTTCTCGTGAATATCCCATTGTAGCTCTGAAATGTAAATACCATCAATTAAAATCAATAGTGGTTGATGAATCACCCGAGCACAAAGGTGAATCTAGCCCTAAAGTAGTGACTGATGAATTACACCAGAACAAATGTGAATCTAGCCATAAGTATGAAATGGTTAGATTAAAAACTAAAGGCATAAATTTAGCTGACCCAAGCGCTGCTGAAACTGCCCTATTTGAGTTAATGCTTATAGGTGGTGATCCCTATTACTATGTGGTGCGGCCTGGCTACAAAAGGTAAGTTAGTTCTCATCCAGTATGGTTACGCACTCAGTGGGTTGTATGCAACACATAATTCGTTCACCAATAATGAGGTTATTACTGTATTGAAGTTAGCAGTAACCCAGGTAGATGAATACATGTATACTGTAAAAATTCCAACCATGTTAAGATCATTAAAGCACTATGTGGGATTTAGATCACATAATTATGAGCTCAAAGGAACACTCATAAGCAGAATGGCAAGCTTTGTATACCTACCACGAGACTGTCACCCACGATCCTGAAAGTCAACAGTACCAAATACGATTGCCCTGGAACGAGTTATAGAAACAGTTTCCCCCCTACAAAGGTTTAGCAGTGGGTAGTCTATGAGTCCCCAGAAAAATTTCGTCAACAAGCCAAGTTATTGCGACAAATATGGAGAAGTAATCAATGATCAATTATCCTGTGATTTCATTGAGGAACTACCCTTTGACAACTCAGATGCCTGTCATTATCTGGCTCATCACAGCATCATCAAGGAGAGTAAGACCACACCGATAAGTATTGTGTATGACTGTTCAGCAACGGTCAGTAAACATAGACCTAATCTGAATGATTGCCTGTATAAGGGACCATTATTAGGGACGGATAGGACTCCGATTTTGCTTCGATTCTGACGGTTAAATGAACGAAATAAGAAATATTAAGTGTTATATACTAAAAACTAAATAATTTCAAGTTTTCTAATTCACAAATCTCCACTCACGTCCTCAGTGTTCGCTCATTATGGCGTAGGCGATTCCCAGACAACTCAATCAGATGACAATTTGAATCAGCTGACTTCATCCAATGCCAAATCAATCAGCATAAACATGTATTTATAAAAAAATAGGAATTTACCATCCAGGATTATTAAGCCAGCATAAATCAAGAAGAAAGTCAAAACTGGACCTTTTTGTAAGGGGGTAGTGGGTATTTGTTTGGTTTATTTATGAATTTATATATTTTACAGTAACAGCGGTAGACCTCCATCAAGATAAAAACATCCCCGAGATAATGTTGTACATTTTCGGCCGGCTCCTGGAATTACAGGTTCCCTATCGCTCGCCAGGAAATAATCGACACCTACTATGGGTTTCAGAGGCCGTGTGGCATCGTTTTTCGGGAATAACTTAACAAGGTTACCGTGGCCACGGTAGCTTTGTCCGTTTCTTAGTCATTAATGTGTGACTTTAAACCTCATGACACAGGGACAAGTGGCTTATTTCTACAGTTTTGGTAATGCACTATATTGATGAAAATTAGGGCACGGTGTGAAAAAAGCTGTGTCAAAATATTATACTGATCTAACTGTTTGATAATAAGTTATACCCGAAACACGATGTAACACGGCCTCTGAAACCCATAGTAGTTAAACAACTTCAAGAATTATGAACTATATATACAGTATATACACTCTACGACATTAATGCCACCCTCGTAGTTTCGAAGCTATCTCGGAATTAACTGAATCTTCTTATTAGTTTTTATACCTATTACTTGCATTGTGGAAGTTAGTATTTGAGGTTCGAGAGTTCATAATTATAGACTAGTATTTGTGTCCAAGACGAAGTGTCCAGCTGCACAGCACACTCTAGTATAATTATGGTCTTAAGATTTCCAATCTGTCTCGAGTTGAATTTAATATTCTCATAAAATATTAACATAATAATTACATTATGGAGGTTTGTTTGTGCTGTTCGAAGGATCATATTGTGTCAGGATATATTTTTGCTAGCTACACTTAATACTTTAGTTAATAGCCATAATACGTAGACAACCTTTTCGGTATTGAACCAAAACTAAATAAGTCATTACAGTATTTAAAGTATCAAAGATTTATATGGTTTATGAGCATCCGCTCAAGAACACAATATTGTTTTCTCTCTTCCATTCTCTATTCCTTTCGTTCATCAATGCCATCCAGATATCCGATAGTAGCAAGTATGGACCATATTACGCCATATTGGTGGCACAGGTGTCATTAGTCTAGATTCACACTCATATACCTTCCTATTCACAACAAACATTAGACATTACTGGTAGAGGAAATATAGTTTAGCCTATCGACATACATTCCACATGACCAGAAATACACAATCACAAGGGACTGGAGTTCTCGAAAAGGGGCTCCAGTCCTGACGCTATTATTGACTTACAGTGTGCTGGCTTAATAATCAAAAAGGATTAATAGCCTCTGAAGTCCTATTTTAACTAACTAATACAAAATCAGTCTGTAGTTAGATAATTACGGCAACACAATGGCACCAACAGAAAAGACGGTCATTCTCTTAGGATCATATATACTTTAATTAATTTCATTGGGGGTGTGGTGGTGAGATTAATAAAAATAATATTATAGGACTCTAATCCCTTACAAGACGGTGTGTTGAAATGGATAGAAAATTGGCTCAGCGACAGAAAGCAAAGAGTAGTCATAAACGGTAAGGTATCTAAATGGACCAATGTAAGTAGCGGGGTACCCCAGGGATCGGTACTAGGACCAATTCTCTTTCTAATTTACATCAACGACATAGATGAGGGTCTCACCTGTACAATCTCAAAATTTGCTGACGATACAAAAATTGCAAATAGCGTACTCTCAAAAGAACAAGTTGACGATATGCAACACAATCTAGATAAATTGTCATGTTGGGCCCAAATTTGGCAAATGAGTTTCAATGCGGATAAATGTAAAGTACTACATATCGGATACCTAAATGAGAAAGCAAACTATTCAATGAATGGCACTCAGCTTAACCCTTAATTAGCGGCGAGCAACATAAGTCGAGTTAAAAAAAGCTGGACTATGTGGCGGCGCTCGACATAGGTCGAGTGGCAATTTCAGCACGTAATGTGGCTGAGAGAGAGAGACAAGTGGTGGCAGGAGACTAGCGAGCGTATGACTGCTCCAGACCACCGCGGCGAACCTACTGACACAAATCTCAGCTCCCTCCTCCCTCTCTCACTCGCTACATACTCAATTATGTACCGAAAGTACCGAATTACCTGCTTTTTGCACTCCCGTTGCACGGTTATTGCAAGAAAACTATCCATCATACAAGGATCGTTATGGTGTCATTCGAAAGCTCTGTTTATGCCCTTTCAGGGATAGGTACTTGTTTTACGTTCTGGGTCTTATTTAGGCATGAAAATGATCACGTAAACAGCCCTATTTTGGCTAAAAACACCCCGCTGTGCGGTACATATAATAAACCGCATAGGCCGCTCGTAAGGTGTTAAGAATGTAAACGGAGAAACCGATCTGGGAGTAACAATATCGAGTAACCTAAAACCGAGTCAACAATGTTCAGAAGTTGTTAAGAAGGCAAACAAAATAATTGGCTTTATAGGCAGGTCATTTGAGCATAAATCCAAAGAAGTTATCCTAACCCTTTACAATTCCTTAGTCCGCCCTCTTCTGAAATACTGCGTTCAATCCTGGTGCCCTTATTACCAAAAAGATATAAACAAGCTAGAACGAGTTCAACGTAGAGTTACCAAAATGATACCTAGCCTAAAGAACAAACCATACGAAGAGCGTCTTAGAGAATTAAATCTATTTCCTTTAACCCAGCGCAGATTAAGAGGTGACTTAATTCAAGTGTTCAAAATCATCAAAGGCATGGACAATATGAACTGTAGTAAGTACTTCACTATCGACCAATCTAATTACACGCGGGGAAACGGTTGCAAAATTATTGGTAAATCTTTTAACTCACACGAATCTAAGAATTTCTTCTTCAATCGAGTTGTCAACTTGTGGAATGGGCTTCCCCGAAAAGTTATAGACTGCATCACCGTTGATTCATTTAAACTCCGCCTAGACAAATATCTCGCATCAAACCCGCGACTGACTGCGTTTGTAAATGAATAACTTTATTTTATCCCCCCCTCAGTTACTAACTCATCTGTCCCCTACTAACTTCCTAATCCTGCCACGGACATTAGTTCCAGGGCAGTAATTCCCTTTCCAATGTTCCCTTACCCACTCTAAACCACTGTTTGGACACTTGATCCTCAGTGTTTTGGAGGACAAGCAACCTAGAAGGGTCACTAGATCTGTTGTTGCTTGATTTCCTTTGTACTCCTTTGTACTCCTTACCGATTTCACTGCCATCGGTTGAGTGAATTCTGCACTAACATTACATTTTTGTAGGGGGGGTGAAACGAACAGGTGAAAGCTGATATATAATTCTAACTAACTTTGTATTTGTTACCCTAAAGCTGAATTATACTGTAAGGTTTAAGAACTTAGAGTTACTGTGATATTTGAACAAACTGATCGCTTACCTTTTGAGGTACTTGGTGATCCGTGTTTATAGCTGATAATGGTAAAAATATGAATGGTTGTCTGGGTTTTAATGTTAATGAAGGCCAGAGTTTGGGATATCTGAATAGATACGTAATGAATCCATTAATGTCCCTATTAACATTATGACTAAAGAAACGCTGTATTGGTTAATAGTTGTACAACTTCATTTAAGTACTGTTTCGGTGATTTGCACAGCTAAGTAATTTTGTTCTCGATAAAACCAGGTATTTCGGACTGTTTTTGTTTTTATTCATGCAGTTTTGACGCATATTTGGTGCTGAAATGCATCGTCTAGGTTACTTTTATCCGGAGAACCTACCAGGCAACGGTCCAGTGCAGACGTATGTGTTTTTACTCTGATGGTGTGTTGTTGTGTCAGCAGAGTTGTGTGTCTTTCTGGCAGGCTGTGGGCTTGGCCAGTATTGTAAGCACGACTGACAGTGATAGTTTCAGAAAAAGGGAAACGAGAGCAAACTTCAGCCTGGTGCATTTGTTGTGATGGAGTACCGCCCGCCAGAGGGGTCGGTGCCGGTGGGGACGTCGTCTATGGAAGTGTCTCAAGCTTCTGTAAAGCGTGTGCGTGTCGATTCCTCGACGGTGGATGATGAATCTACAGTGCCCCCTGCTGACCGGATACTCAAGACTACCAACGAGCCACCGCTGTCACCCTCCCCCGCTTCCTCGCCCTTACACGATCGGCCAGGTGGTCCTGTTGTAGATAATCTCCCAGATGCAGGTATGGTGAACTATCTTATTCATGCCAAAGGCCACGTTCTTGTATTTGATGATCCTGCTAAAGTGAATGCTGCACTAAATGCCTCTCCCTTTGGAAAATATGTGAACGAAGGTGATGTGAAATTGATAGGCAGGGGTCTAGCCTTGTGTGTTGGCATATAATGGCAATATGTTAAAGAAATCTGCCCTGCCCCATGTGATATGACTATGTTTGGTGATTGGGAGGTAACTTGTCGGGAATCGGTTTCACCAGTGGATGAGGGTTATGAGTTTGGAAAAATTGGCCCAATCAAGTGTTCAGTGCCAGTGGGGGTGATCTTTGAGAGTCTGCGGATTTTTAAAGGTACACCAGCTACGTTAGTGGAAGTGGTTCGTTTAAGTAAACGTCCGAACAAAGTTCCCGGCGATTCCTGCCCACCATCTTCTACCAAAGTTGATTCCCAGGTTGTGCGGCTGAAGTTCAGAGGTTCTTGACCCGAGAAAGTGCTACTAGGACATGTGTGCTACTCGGTGAGCCGTTACATATTCCCATTTTTGCGCTGCTACAACCGCCGCCTTTTTGGTCATGGTGCACTTTTCTGTCGCAATAAAGTGCATTGCGCAAAGTGTAGTGGATTCCATTCCATGAAGACCGATGGACATGTTACATGTACTAATAATGAGAAGTTTTTTTTTTGTGGGGGTGCTCACCGTGTGACCTCTCGCTCATGCCCTGCGCATCGCCAAGCTGTTTCCATCCATGACCGATGCCGTGAGGGTGACATATCTCTGCAAGACCACCATCGGCAACTACGGTAGATCAATCCTTCTCGCTCGGGCACTGTGCCAGTACCAACTCCCGCACCTCCTCGTGTCCGTCCCCCTGCCAGGATTGTGAGTGGTGAAGATTCCCATGCGGCGATGACCTCCAACAGATTCGACGCCCTGGAAGATCACATGATTACTGCAACAGACTGTGACGATGAGGCTGACCTGGAGGATGAGATTGTTCGTCAAGGGGTGGAGGTGTCGACTCATCCCTCTGCCTCTCCTGCAGTACTACTTCATTCCCCCCGTTCACTGGCTGCCGGACGTCGCCGTGGTCATAGCCCGGTACAGCGCACTCGACATCCCACCCAGGATTGGCATGCTGCCAAAACCCCGGAAGTGTCATCCAGCCCGCCTTCTGTCCAGCCTAGTCCGCCTGCTCGACCCATTAAGCCCACTGGTTCATGCCTGCATCACTCCCCTCCACGTATACGTCGCAATCTCCTCTGGTTGGCGTCAGTAATGGTGTGCTATAACCCATGTAAAAATGTTTCGCAGGCTGAATTTGAACATTATTTCGGACAATTGCCATCTCCTTGTCTGATTATAGGCGATTTCAACGCTCGCCACCGGTACTGGGAACCTTCTGCCCAGCGAACCACATCTAATCCCTCTGGCACCTCCCTGTTCCAGTCGCTATTGGCTTGCCATCGCCTTAGCCTCCTCACTCCTCCAGGACATCACACCAGGATTGACCCTCGATCAGCTGTGTCCTCCACCTTAGACCTGTGTCTCGGGAGCTCCTACTTCGGTGCAGCAGATGTCTCCACCAGCCCATACTTAAGGAGTGATCACCTCCCCATCTTGGTACAGCTACAGGGTGTTGAAATGCGAGAGACCCTGACTTCCCGTCCTCTGTGGTGCATCCAGGAAACGGGTTGACATGTTTATCGCACAGGGTTTGACGACTTCGATTTACCTCAAGAGGGTTCTTTAGATGATGCTGCCACTTTTTTCACGGACCTAGTGATGGAGGCAGGTCAGACAGCGTTCAAGATGTTTCGGCCCTCCACTGCACTCAGACGTCCGACAGTGCCGTGGTGGACAGAGGAGTGTATGAGAGCTGTCAAGGATCGACGTCGGGAGTGGCTGCTGTGGAAGAAATGCCCTTGCACTGATCACAGGACTATATCTCGTCGGTTGGATGCAGTGTACTCAAGGACTTTATTGGTGGCTCGCAGAAAGACATGGATGGCCTATTGCTCCTCCCTCACATTTTCAGGCTCATGTACTCGCGCCTGGACCTTTGTGCGTAAAATGATGGGACCTCATGTGAACATTTCCGTCCCTCTCACTGTTGGTGGACGTGTTATCAGCGATGCCCAAGACCAGGCCGACTGTTTGGCTTCCCACTTTGGCTCAACACTCAACACGCCCACTCCCTTGCCCTCTACAACAGCACTGGAGGCGTCCATTGACCGGCACATCTCATTAACAGTGACTCAAGATATGTGTGCACCTATTACCAGCCAAGAACTTTCCCGTGCACTGTCATCCCTCCCCACGGGTACGGCTGTTGGACTGGATACTGTAGCATATGAATTCCTCTCCCATCTCCTCTTGCCAGTCAGAGGCCTTCTTTTGCGAATTTTTAATGACAGCTGTTGTACAGGAATATATCCTACCCCGTGGAAGTGTGCCATGCTCTTGCCGTTTCCTAAGCCCGGGAAGGACCCTACGCAACCTTTTTCACATTGAGGCATCTGTTCACTGTCTGTGTGGGTAAAGTACTTGAAAAAATTGTATCTGCGAGACTTACATGGTGGCTGGAGCGAGGTGGGCATCTGCCAGAGGTCTTGAGTGTTTTTCGGCCGGGGAGAAGGACTGTTGATGTCTTACTACAGATGGACTTCCTCATTCAAGATGCATATCGCCGTAAGAAAATTCTACTAGTAGCATTCGTCGACATTAAGAGTGCATTTGATTCAGCGTCTCATACTGCAATTCTCTACAAACTGGGAAGACTGGGGGTGACTGGACATGTCCTCTCCTAGTTCCACAGCTACTTAATCGGGAGAACGTTTGCTATTTCTGTCGAGACCTCGACATCAGCCCCTGTAGCGGCTAAACGTGGTGTACCTCAGGGATCGGTCCTCAGTTCTCTACTATTCAACGCATTGTTGTCTGACCTTCGTACTCCTAAAGACTCAACCCTCCTCGACTACGTAGATGACATGACCATTGTGTGCTCGGCCGACACCCTGCCTCTTGTACAGGCCCGCCTTCAGTCAGCAGTGAATGAGATCCTTGCTTGGGCCATGGAATGGGGTCTCCGCCTTAAAGAGTGCCATCATGTGTTTCACCTACAAGAGACTCCCAGGGATTCCGAAGATCACCATGGGATCGGATGTCCTCCCCTTCAAGACTCATCACGTATTCCTACGTCTTCACTTCAATTGCCCTATATTGACCTGGTCTCACCATGTGGAATACCTTCGGACTTTGTGCCTCAAGAGGATGGACATCATGAAGTGCATTGCTGGAACGCGTTGGGGTGCTGACCGGGATGCGCTCCTGAAGTATTATACCGCCTTCATCAGCAGCAAGATCAGGTATGGTAGTCAAGTATATGGATCAGCATCTGCGTCTGTATTGAAAAAACTTGACACGTTACACAACGCTGCCATACGCTTGGCCCTGGGCGCATTTTGTTCCTCTCTGGTAGTGTCTTTGTAAGCAGAGTTCGGTCTCTTGCCTCTGGCCCAGGATCGTTTGGTGTCTGATTGCAAATGGCTCCAACGTATCTCCCACTATCAACCTGAACATCCCCTTACTGCCCTATATGCTGGATCTGGAGTACTGTATAATGCTCCTGACTGGTCGGTGAGGAGCTGTCAACCATTTTTACTCCGCAGCCTTTGTGCATATCGATCGCTAGGCATTGACCCTCCTACACTTGCCCCAACCCGTACAGTATCTCCTCTGCCTCCATGGATAGACCTGTCTGCGATCCTCCGCCCTAAGCTGAGCAATGACTTCAAAAATCTCAGGATACGGCGATTGCCAGACACTACTTTGGCGAGTTAAATCCGGGGCTATTTCAAGGTATTCACCGATGGGTCCCGCATTGATGGCCCTTCCACAACAGCGGCTGTGTATTATAAGGACCTGTCGATGTGTCAGACCTGGAGGCTGGAGGGACATCATGGTATATTGTCGGCAGAGTTGTTCGCGATCTATCGTGCTTTGCTCTTTGTGTACACGCATTTGCCCCCCCATGACAGTGGTAGTGTACACTGACTCACAGGCCTCCATCCACCTCTTACAGTCAGATCGCCCTGCCTCCCATCGTTCCCTAGTATTCTCGATCCAGGACCTCCTGCTGCTTTTGTCCTCGCCTATGTGGACAGTGATTCTCCAGTGGGTTCCATCACACACCAGGATACGGGGTAATGAGATAGTGGATGGTGCAGCATCCCTAGCACACAGGGCAGAGACAATGGAATGGTTAGTACCAGATCTCTCTATGGTGGTGACACAGATAAAACGGGCTTGCAGAGCGCAATGGGACATGGAGCTTTGAATGGTCCTGCCGGGCACGACACTGGGGAGTTACCGCACTGACTCTTTACCGCAGCATTGGGCGAGGCACAAACTGAGGCGTCTTGATGTTGCCCTGACTCGATTTTGTATTGGTCACTCTTCCCTTGCGGCGCATCTGTATTCTATACGTATGACAGACAGCCCTGCCTGTCAGTGGTGTGGACAAGATGAGATGGTGCAATATGAGCTCTTGGACTGCCCCCATCACTACTCTGCTAGGATCTACATGAAGGCACCCCTCTCAGCTTTGGGTTAGAACAATATCTCCCTTCCCCTGCTACTAGGAGGGCGTGGAGTGGAGGACCATCTATGTGTGAGGGTAATTCGGATCATCTGTGTCTTCTTCCTCTCTTCGGGACGCCTGTCCCGCATCTAGCGCCCTGTGACACCTAGCAGCTGTTGTGGTAGGGCAAAAAGCGGATGACCCTCATCTGCAACGCCCTTCAAATCCTCAAGATTCAAGATTACTTTTATCCTCCATACTCCCTTTTGTTGTTTTGATTTAACTTACGATGACTAGTGCCGTACTATTAGAAACCATTTATTAGATACAATAGGTATGTATATACTCGTAATAATATTCTCAATAACTTCGGCATGGAGGATTTGCGATATAAACAACTTGAAAAATCCCGATATGACTCTTAAAACCCGGGAACGGCGAGGGGGGGGGTAATGAACTAGCTCCCCATGGGCGAGCATATGGGCTTCATTCAGGCCTATAATCGTCATTTTACGATAAATATCGTTATTACCTATTCATATGAGCCTATTTTACCTTCACTATGAAGATAGTAACCTGTAACAACAATCAAACCAGTGAAAATATAATTTTTGTGGTCAAAATCGCGAATATAGATGGACCAGCCCATTCATGAATTATGGAGAAAATTGAGGCAACCCCTCCCTCCACGAGGTCTCAAGCTACACTGAGCCTACTCATACACACACTCGCTTGTGTAACACATCCGCTAGGCACGTAAGCACATCGCCCACACAGTTTGCTAATGTTAGCACAAAAATATACCAACAACTTAGGGAATAACAGGGAAAATAGGTGATAATTGAAGGGGGAGGGGAAAGGGAGGAAGGAGGGGATGTGGAGGAGTGATATGAGGTATAGGGAAAAAAAAACAAAAATTGTTTAGTGCTGTTTAAATGTTTTTTTTAGGCCCCCCTCTTAAGAGCTTTGCCGCCGTCGCCCAGTAAAACTTCTTAAGAGCTTTGCCGCCGTTTACGGGTTGAAAAAGTCCCGCGCTTAAACCAACACAATTTCTTCTTGTCTAAAGTATCCCACAGCCAGCTGTTGTGCCCCAAGCTGGCAATATATATAATGATAGCAACAATTCATGGGGTGGTGAGGGGAGCAAACGGGAAGGATGTAGTATGTTGGGGTATTTCCAGCTTTGTTTGCATTACTCTTGCGCTCTTTGGATGGCAGAAGTATTGCCTTTAAAATGGCACTACCTGATGTATTTTTGGGTAAGAGTTGTGTTAGCGGACGTATCACCGCTTTGTTTACATAGTCGCACTCTCACATTTACATTCGCGTCTAATTTACAGCTGTTATTTACCCCTGCTGGTAATAGATATGATGATGACAATAAGACATAGAGGGTGAGCCCCCCTCAACGCCTTATTGTACCCCACGGCCGGTATCAAAACAATTTACCCAACACCTGGCCGTGCAATACAATAATGTGTTTTGGGAGGGGGTTTGCTCCCCTCACCCCCCCCCCCCCCCCCCCCCCCAGAACTTATTGTCATAATCATATATTACCAGCATAGGCAAATGACAGCAGTCAAATTAGACGCGAATGTAACTGCTAGCATGCAACTATGTAAACAAAGCGGCGGTACGCCCGCTAAGACAACTATTACCTATTTTTGTTTCTTGCAGTCTGGGTCTTTTCTGCCTTACATAAGTATTTTTGCATTTCTTTTACTTTATCATCTCGAATTTTCCAAAATGTATAGTCACTTTATTTTCTTCTACGGTCTCGTTGGTGAAGAATAGGTTGCCAATTATGTTATCTTCTTTCTCCTGGTAGGGCTGCTGCAGCACTGAATTTTTACTTCTCTCCTCGATGTATGCTGGGCAGTGTAACACGAAGTGCTTCAGATCCTCATATTCATGTCCACACATAACGCACTCGGTCGTCTCATTATGAAACCTATTTCGGTCGCCCAGATTAATCCTACACTTAAACAGTATCACTGTTGCTTCCTTATTATCATACACACTCTCTTGGCCTCTCATCTCTCTTCTCCATTTTCTATAAATGTTCAAACTTATCTTTTCTTCCATTTCACTCTTTCATTGTTTTGTATCCCACATTCTTACCTTTGTCTCTATCTCTTCGTTTGTTGCCATATCTCCTTTTATCCCAACCATTTTATTTATTCTATCAATTATTGTATCCATATATTGTTCTATTTTTGTCCTTTCATCTCTTTCACTATTCCTTCCAAGCAGTTGATTCCCTTTCTATCCCAATGTATACTGAAAGTACTTGTATCGTGTATTCACGATAGTTAGTGGTATAAAATATGTGTTCTATATATCATACCCTATATACAGTATGTAACAGTACAGTATGTACACTGTACAGTATGTGAGTATGTAAGTATGTAAGCTTGATAAGTTAAATAAGGCCTATTATACGAAAGTATAATATTTATGTGTCTTTAGGCCATCCCTTCGGGGATCACCGCGGCAGGCAATAGATAGATAGATAGGAATAATTATATGACGATACTATGTTATAATATTATAAAAGCGGTACGTTATTTACCGATAAATATCCGCTACAAACTTACCAGTATCCGCTAGGTTCGTAGCGTAAAGACGATGACGTGTCTGAAGAGACGCCTCGCGTTAGAGCACAATCAGATTTCGTCCTAGCAACATCTCCACTCTCTGTTCGCCGCGATCCTGGTTCCGGCTTTCATCAAGCTCTCATCATTACTTCATCCGACTGACTGCCAGACAGCTAAGCTTAATATCATGATTTAGACTTCTTAAATAATTATGTATTCCCTTCTTAGTTGAGTGCGTTTCCTAGCGGCCACTCTGGTGTACCCTCGAAGTAATCAGTCTCCCAATAGTGTTCCTGAGGTAGCCATTTGTCTACCAACATACAAACTCAGACAAGATCTATCTACAGCACAACTTTTCTATGGTGATTTAAAGTGAGTTACACTTCCGGTATGTGATATTCATTTACGATTTATATGTGCAGACCATTTCAGTCTAGGTAAAGTAAACTCAACTTCCTTAAATCCGCCATATTGGTGCCCAGACCCCGGGACTTTGACCCACAGTTTAGATTTCTAATAGCTAGGTATTATGAGCAAGGGCAATATTGATGGAGGTTGTGAATCAAAGGATTCTAGTGGGGGTAGGTCTCGGCTATCACCATCATACCCTATATTTGTTTCCCTATTTCATTATTATTTAATATTTTGACTTATGACTGACCTACCATACCATATTTCCTTCAGTGTTTCGTTGCTTCATAGCCTATTATCATCCCAACCTCTCCTGGTATTATTTAAGGTAGCCTAAGCTGCTTGAATATAGCCATAATTATTTCTTAGCCTAGCCTAATTCTATAGTATTTTTGCCGAGTTCCTTGTCCGAAACTCGAAATGATCCGTTTCTTAGGCTAATATAAGTACAGTATTGCATATGAGGACTAAAAGTGTAAGTTCATATGACAATTAACAAAGGGTTGTGCTTATGATTGCGTTTTTTTACGATTGCGTTTTTTTTTTTTTTTTTTTAAAGAGACAATGAACGGAGGAAGGAAAAACACAGATAAAACAAAAAGGTCCATGTGCCTAAAGGCATCATCCATTCATAAAATGTTTGTAACAACTGGATTTAAACATTTGTAGATTGTAAGTTTGTGGAAAGCAATTAGAGGGAAGTGAATTCCAAAGAGTAGTAGCTCTGGGGATAAATTAATTCTGATAAGCAGAAGTTCTGCATTGTGGAGGAGAAAGTGTAAATTCATGGGCGCTCTCAGCTCTCTTAGTACTCTTAGTACTCTTAGTTCTACGGGGAAAGATGTGGAGAGGCGGCACAATTGAAGCAAGTTCCTCGGAACAATTGCTGTGAAAATATCTGTAGAATAATGCAAGGGATGCAACGTTTCTTCGTATGGATAATGTAGGAAGGTCCTGTGTGATTGCAGGGTTATTGATTAATCTAATAGCTTTATTTTGAATTTTGTCCAACTGCCTCAATGCAACCACTCCACTTCCACCCCACAGAGGTGAACAGTAATCCATCTGAGAACGCACATGACTTTTATATATCACGGCCAACTGCTCGTCAGTGAAGAATTCTCGAACTCTGTACAGGAGTCCCAGTTTTTTAGAGGCATTCTTAGCAATGCTTCTAACATAATGTGTCCAGCTCAAGTTAGTAGTTAATGTTACACCGAGAATGTCAATACTAGGGGAAGTGGGAATATTTACATCATTAACAAATATATGGGAGTCAGTGAGATTCTGTCGGTTAGAAAATTGAATGTATTTGGTTTTCTGTGCATTAAAGGAAACTAGATTCTTTTGCCCCCATCCATTAATTCTAGAAAGGTCCTGGTTCAGAGAAATTACAGTGTTTATTTTTGAATTTATAAGATCGGGTTGGGTGAAAGAATTGGTAAATGTGAAGGAACTGTGGAGTGTTGAGTCATCTGCGTTGGAATGTATTGGATTATGAGTGGTAGATATGAGATCATTGATATGAATGAGGAACAGAATTGGGGCCAAAACTGATCCCTGGGGAACACCAGCATTTATTGAGTGAAATTGAGAATAAAGGCCATCTACCATTACACGTATTTTTCTGTTATGAAGATAAGAAGAAATTAGTGGAACTAATGATGCAAGGCCGTAGTGTGACACCTTCGACAATAAGGATTGATGCCAGACTCTATCAAATGCCTTTGATATATCCAGTGCTATTGTATGTGTTTCACCATGTTGGTCTGTAGCTTGGTTGATTTGATGCGTAAGAAGGCAAAGCATGTCTGCAGTTGATCGACATCGTCTAAAACCATATTGCCTATCACTGATTAATTTATTATTCTCAAGATGCTTAATTATGTGATTATTTAATATAATTATGATAGAGGTCCATATTGGGTGACGAAGGGTTAGACTAACTCGTGTACATTATTTAATGGCTAGTAAATCAGAAGATAAACCAGCTAAAACTATGTCTATCACAGTCTTGAAGAACCAGAGAGGGGGTTTGAGGTGTGTCATTACTAGGCTAACGTCCGATTTGAAAGATTTTATAGCTATTGCAACTCCTGAACAGCTAGAGGCCAGGTTAGAGTACCTAGAAACTACCTATGATCGTATAGTTACCCTAAGTGAGAGTATAGTATCAGAGTTAGAGGTCGAGTCAGAAATTCATGCGGAGTACGAGCAGCGCGCCATCCATGATGTTGCCGTTTTAGAGGCAAAACATTTACTGCGAAGGGCAGTAAAGAAAACCGAAGTAACCCAGAATGGTGACGCTGCCAAGCGTACGGATCCCCACCATGAAGTAAACTTACCCAAACTGAACTTACATAAATTCAGGGGAAACTTGACAGAATGGTTGGCACTTTGGGACGTTTTCAAATCGACCGTGCATGATTCAACTCTTGAGGATGTACGAAAGTTCCACTATCTTAAAGGCCAACTTGAGGACGAGGCCTTGCATTTGGTAGAAGGTTTTTCCATCATAGGTGAAAATTATGATAGCGTTGTGGAGTTATTACAGGCGACTTATGAAGACACTGACCAGCTCAAGGTAGCCCACGTTGAACCTAGCACAGCCTAGGTACAGGGTCGATGAATTGACAAAGTTCAGGGCAGACATGGAGTGTTACACGAGGTCGTTAGATGCGATGGGTGTAACATCACAAGAGATGCTAGTCATAATATTGAGACAGAAATTACCTCTAGCTATTCTCGATAAAGTTTGTACCTTTGATTTGGAGGAGTTCAAAGCATCATTTAGCAAGGAGATTAGCAACATACAATTGAACAATGGTAGGACGGTGGGTGGGTCAGAAGGGGCAACAACAAGGGGTTCAATTAATATGATGGTAGGATCTAAAGGGAAGGTTGAAGAGTCACGCAAGAAACCACAAACTTCATGTAGGCTATGAAATAATCCCAAGCATAAATGGTTAAACTTTACTATATATCAAGCCACTGAAGCCAAATTAGCTCAAGCAAGGAATCTAAAAATGTGTAAGGGTTGTCTGAGTAAGGACCATGGTATGCAGGGTAAGTGTACTGCTGCCTATTTTTTGTTTTTTCTATATTCCAACTACTCCCTCTCGGGCATAGGTTTAGAGCCTGCACACTGAACCACTGAACACGGTGAGGCCCATGAGGTCTTGTTCCAGTCTAAGCAGTGAGACATGCGAAGCACCCCGGCTCAAAGCAACTCCATCTCTGAAGCTGTTCCGCCTCTGCCCTTCACCGTCTCATTGCCCAGACTCGGACCCTCACTCTCAGAACGCCACCTATTGAGAAATGAACTCACTAGGCATTGCCCCCCTGTAGCATATTTTGAATATGGGATTATTCAAACAGTGCTATTTAATCAGGGAACAATGAGGGTATTTTTGTTTTGACATTTCGTTGTGCTGTAGCAATACAATGAAACTAGGTACAATACAAATTCCATCCCAATAATATCTTCCCATCCATTGACATATTGGGATTCGAACCTGGGCCCATTGAATTACCAGTCCAGTGGCAAGACCACTCTGCCACACCTCCTGCTGTCTCAAACTGTGAGGGCCATCATTTAGATAAATTGTGCCCCACAAGTAATCAAGTCAAGGAGGAAAACGTAGGGAGCACTGCAACACTACTAATGCTAGGCAGTAGGAAAGACACCACCATTTTACCCACAATCAAGATACCCATAGAGGGTTATGGCAGGACACAAGTCTGTCGGCTACTCTTAGACCATTGCTCACAACGATCCTTCATAAAGAGATCGGTGCTGGACGGTTTAAAACACCATGTAGTAGGTAGTGAGACCCTTAGGTTGCAAGGTTTCACAAGAGTGACCGACAGTAAAGACAACGAAGTTGTTGAAGTTGCTTACATCTACCGTAATAAGAAACACTTCTTACAGTGTGTAGTGGTAGATGAACTCCCAGACTATCAATCTGTAGGAATTCACAAGGTAGAGCACGCACTTCGTAGGAAAGGTATTGACCTGTCTGATCCCGTAGGTGACTTGAATGAGGTGCACATATTGTTAGGAGCAGATTATTATTATGATGTAGTACACCCTGGGTTTAGAAGAGAGAGTGGAGTGATTTTGATCCCCACTAAGTTTGGCTACTGCATGAGCGGTACAGTCCAAACTACCCTGTCAAATATTCTGGTTGACACAGTATCCGTGTTGAGGATGAGCACGACCGCGGCAGAAGAGCTCATTAAAGGTGAGACTCACATTGATGACCCAAAGTTAGCGGCCGAGTTCGATCTAGAAAGACTGTCGAAACTTGACCACATAGGAAATAAACCTATGGAGAATGACTATGAATACAAAAATTGTGATAGAAAAGTTCTCGGAATCTGTGCGTTACTTGGCCGCAGAAAAACAATATGAGATTAGTCTACCCTGGAAACATGAGAATATCAGTTTGCCCCCAAATTATGGTTTAGCGTTGGGTAGATTGCGCGCCTTGCAGCGGAAACTAGCCCACGAACCGAGCACCTACAAGGCTTATGACGAGGTATTCAAAAATTATCTCAGCCGAGAGGTCATTGAGGTCGTCGATGTCGGTGAACCAGGGAATACCGGGAAAATCCATTACTTCGCACATCATGGGGTAAAAAAGGATAGTGTTACCACTCCCATCCGAGTGGTGTATGACTGCTCAGCCCTCCTAGGCCACAGTCCCAGTCTAAATGACTGTTTACTAACCGGCCCTTCTATGGTGTCGGACCTATCGCAGCAATTACTGCGCTTTAGGCTGGGATGCTACGCATTCACCAGCGACATAGAAAAGGCCTTCTTGATAGTGAAATTGCCAAAGGGGGATAGAGACGTCACCCGGTTCCTATGGTTCAGGGACACCGACGATCTGGAGAGTCCCATAGTAACCTATCGGTTTAACCCACTGAGCCCCAGCGATGCAGCGTTTGCGTCCACAATGTATGTAACGCTAAACCCCAGCGACTCATACGTCGCGTCCTGTCTGGTCCGGTCCCAATTACTCCGGTCCTATGGCACCTAGAGGGCTCAGATTTGTATGAGAACTGTGTAAGTATCCCACGCACCCATGCCGATGGTTGAAAACGCTCAAAGTCCAACCACGTGCGCGTGAGCGCGCAAAAACATGTTTTTTGGGGGGAAATTGCCTTCAATTTTTTACTCTTGTAAAATCCGTTTTCGGGGGCTCTGTAGGACCATTGTTTTAGCTTTTTGATCGTTTTTTCGTGGTTTTTCCTTCATTCCTAACCCATTCGCTATTGTTTCTGGAATAAAAAAAAAATCAGAAACAGCCGGTCCTGGGTGGTACATTTATAAATATTTAGCTGGTACTCAGCGGGTTAAGGTAGTCTTGTTTGGCGCTACGTGTTCTCAATTTTTGTTGAACGCAACCATTAAAAAACATCTTGATGATTCTGAAGAAAACACGACTGAACTTACTCGTGGATTGTACATTGACAATTTGCAGGGGTCTAGTGATAGTAAAAAGGAACTGGTCGCAAACTAGTAGGTTATTCACTGAGGCCTATCTGTTTCTCCGCGAGTGGGTTTCAAATTCTGTGTTGCTTCGGGACGGTCTGATTATTAATGGGGTAGCTTCTGATAACCAAGAATATGCCAGAGTCTTGGGGATGATATGGCAACCAGGGAAAGACACACTTATGTATTGGAACAAAGATTACACTAAACAGACAGGGATGCACACAAAACATACTCTGTTGAGTAAGGTCGCGCAATTCTTTGATCCTTTGGGTTTACCATTACCTGTCACCATCAGAGCTAGAATTCTAATACAAGAAATATGGAGACGCAACATAGGGTGGGACGAAAATTTACCCGATGATCTTATTGAACAGGGTAGGTCTTTGCTAGAAGATTATAACACCCCATGTACTATAGAGTTACCGCGCCAAGTGGCCGCATTTGAACCTGTGTCTTTACATGCATTCTGTGATGCGAGTGCCACATATTATATATATTGTGTTACCTCGTTTGGGATTCATTTACTCACCTCCTGGACTAAGGTTGCACCGGTAAAGGGGGTCACAATTCCCAAATTGGAACTAACTGTCATGCTGCTATTGGGGCGTTTGGTTAACCATGTACGCACTTCATATGATAAGGAACTGCAACTAAGGGCGGTGCACGTATGGTGCGATAGCCATATTGCACTAAGCTGGGTGCATAGTCAAAGGACATTGCCCGTCTATGTGCGCAATAGGGTGGATGAAATACGATCCCTACTACCAAACGCCATCTATCACTATGTACCAAACAAAGATAACCCCAGTGACTTGTTAAGTAGGGGATTAACGGCGTCTAAATTAATAAAGTCCGACCTGTGGTGGCAAGGCCCAAAATGGCTGCTCCACGAAGGGGGATTGGGATGTCTGGAATGCCGAGGTTGAGTTGGCTTTGCCTTTAGAAACGGTGACAGCCGTCATTCAACCGACGTCAACACCGAGTCCTATGTTAGAGTGGGTAAGGATTGGTGGGTAAAATAAGTTAGTCAAGGTCATAGCTTGGGTGTTGCGTTACATTACCAACATAAAAGCCAAGCTACAAGGACGAATCTACAAACTAGGTCAAAGCTTAAATGCAGAAGAAATAAAAGCAGCTGAGGTAACACTAATCAAATGGGTTCAAATGGAATCCTTCAGTCAGGAATTAGAGTCCATAAGAAGTTCTGGTAGGAATAAAATGCCTAACATTGTACATCAACTAAGGCTACACCTGAAGAATGACATAATTAGATGTGAGGGACGTCTGCAGTGGTCAGGTGTAGACGACTGTACTAATAACCTTATCTTGATGCCAGCAACACACCATGTCACCGATCTACTGGTACAACGCACACACGAGGAAGTAATGCACCACAGGGTCCACCACGTTATTTCTAAACTGCGTCTCAACTGGTGGATACCCAGAGTTCGACAGGTAGTTCGACGAGTAGTCAAAAGGTGTATGATGTGCCGTAGACTAAAAGGAAGACCATTTACGACTGGACCTGCTCCACCCTTGCCAGAGTGCCGCATTAATCATCTAGAACCCTTCAGAGTTACAGGACTAGACTATACTGGCGCACTGAGAACTAGGAAGCTGGACAAGGTTTATGTTTTGCTATTTACTTGTGCCATTTCATGTGCGATACATTTAGAACTCTGTGACAATATTTCCTGTGAAGAGTTTATGCTGGCATTCAGGAGATTTTGTGCACGTCGTTCCTTCCTTCATTTGATTCTTAGCGACAATGCTCCCACTTTTCTGCAAGCTTCCAGGTACTTGAAAGATATTAGGGACAATCCAACAGTTGTTGCTTACTTGGGAAAGTGGAAGTGCGAGTGGAAATTTATACCATTCAAAGCGCCGTCGTTTGGTGGAATGTGGGAACGGTGCGTAGGCATCGTGAAGTCAGGCTTGTGGGCAGTTGCTGGACGCGCCTTGTTAAAGAGGAGCGAACTAGTAACTGTGCTCACTGAAGTCGAGGCGGTTGTTAATGATCGTCCTCTCACCTATGTATATACCGACCTGCAAGAACCACTACCACTAACACCAGCGCAAACACCAGTGTCATCCGACGCAAAAGACAATTCCCCACAGACCCTGACTATACACCCTTCACCAACAACCAGACAAAGCATAACATCAACAATCTCAAGCTCTCACCCACCTATGGCCTAGACAACATAATCAACATTCACCTCAGACACCTGGGACCACAAGGCATACAAGCACTCGCTAACATGTCAAACTACAGCTACTCACACAACACAATACCAGACATCTGGAAGCATGGTATCATCATCACATTCCCCAAACCTAACAAAGACCCCACGCTACCCTCCTCACACCGCCCTATCACACTCCTTTGCACCCCCTCCAAAGTCATAGAGCGCCTTGTACTACAATTGATGACACCTGACTTATCCCTTTCTCCAACAGAACACGGCTTCAGGCCATTGCACTCCACAAACACTCTTCTTACAGACCTTACACAAAGAGCTTTTGACGGCATCAACTCAGCTAGACCACCACACAGATCAGTACTTGTCACACTTGACATTAGTAAAGCCTTCGATGCCATCCCCCGCCACAACCTAACAAACAAAATCTACAACACAAACATGCACAACAACACAAAAAGATGGCTGGCCAACTTCTTAGCATGCAGATGTGCACACGTATCTTTGCCGGTCAGTCATCTATCATTAGAAATTTCCCAAACGGAGTCCCGCAAGGATCCGTCCTGTCGCCCGCACTCTTCAATCTGTACATGCATGATATAAATACACCAAATTCACCCCAAATAACCATAGCCTCCTACGCAGACGACGTAACACTCACAAGCACGCACCAACACCCAGACACAGCAACAAGACTCCTTCAAGACTATCTCGACACATTACATGAATGGTGCACTACAAACAGACTCAATTTAGCCCCAGCTAAATCCACTGCAATCCTCCTCACAAGCTGGACAGGAGAGCACGATTACATCCCGGGACTCAACATAAACAACACATCCCTAACACACACACACACACACAAAATCCTAGGAGTAACATACGACACCCAAATAACATTCAAACAGCACACCACAAACACGAAAAAGAAACTGACACCCAGACTTAACGCCCTCAGATCACTTGCCCACACAAAATTTGGACACAACAAAGAAACCACCACCACAGTCTACAAACAATACATAAGATCAGTTATGGAATACTCAAGCCCGGCCTGGGCTTCCAACCTAGCTGAAACACAGCATAAGACCTTAAAGACTATTCAAAATAAAGCCCTTAAAATCATCACAGGATGCACAGCTACTACACCCACAGATCACCTACATCAAGAAACTAAAGTCCTAAAAGTCAAAGATCATCTAGACGTGAGAGGCACTCAATTCCTGGCAGCAGCCTCCACGAATCAACACCACCCACTACACAACATGGCAACACACCCACAGACACCAAGAAATATCAAAACAACACCCAGCACACGCTATCACACACAAATACTGTCTTCTCTCCCTCCCTGCCCACCCCCAACCAACTTCTGGAAGCACATCCATACTCATATCACTCGCCGTTCCATCCACTCACTCATAGACAACACGCAGCTGCAAGCACGACCTCCCGAAATCCATCCTTCTGAATCCTCCCTTCCTCGCGAGGACAGAGTCCACCTGGCCAGGCTGAGATGCGGACACCATCCAGCTCTTCTGAGCTATCAGAAGAGACTGGATGACTCCGTCGTCGACACCTGCCCGGGTTGTAACACAGCACCCCATACCATAAAACACATCATAGAAGACTGCATTTCACACAACCACTTATGCCAACAACACAATTTACACTATTTGAGAGCTCTGTGGGAAAGCCCGACCGTGGCCATGGCCTTCCTTAAGGACTCGGGGCTGTTCGGCCAGGCAGCTTAGGGAACAACAACAACAACAACAACACCAGCGCATTTGCTCTATGGCAAGCTGTTGACTGCATTTCCTACTGATTTGCAGCCTCAGGCAGAGTTAGAGGACACCGTTGATATGTGGCGACACAAAATTGCTTCTGGGCAACTCTAGATATAAGGTGGGGTTCAGGTATTGTGTTTGGGGGGGGGGAGTGTATCATGGATCCACGATAGTTAGTGGTATAACATACGTTTTCTATGTATCATACCCTATATACAGTATGTAACAGTACAGTATGCGAGTATGTAAGTATGCAAGCTTGATAAGTTAAATATAAGGCCTATTATACGAAAGTATAATATTTATGTGTCTTTAGGAATAATTATATGACGGATTATCATATAACTATGTTATAATATTATAAAAGAGGTACCTTATTTACTGCTACAAACTTAGCAGTATCCGCTAGATTCGTAGCGTAAAGACGATGACGTGTCTGAAGAGACGCCTCGCGTTAGAGCACAATCAGGTTTCGTCCTAGCAACATCTCCACTCTCTGTTCGCCGCGATCCTGGTTCCGGCTTTCATCAAGCTCTCATCATTACTTCATCCGACTGACTGACAGAGTGCTAAGCTTAATATCATGATTTAGACTTCTCCAATATTATTTATTCCCTTCTTAGTTGAGTGCGTTTCCTAGCGGCCACTCTGGTGTACCCTCGAAGTAAACAATCTCCCAATAGTGTTCCTGAGGTAGCCATTTGTCTACCAACATACAAGCTCAGACAAGATCTATCTGCAGCACAACTTTTCTATGGTGATTTAAAGTGAGTTACACTTCCGGTATGTGATATTCATTTACGATTTATATGTGCGGACCATTTCAGTCTACGTAAAGTAAACTCAACTTCCTTAAATCCGCCATAACTTTAGTTGCCCTTCCATTATTCTAGCTGTCATGCTTGATATACCTACTTCTATTCTCATTGCTGTCTCTTGTGCATATCTTGGTGCCCCCAGAATATGTCTACCTAAACTATTTATATTCTTTGTAGCCGCTCTATTTCTGTTTTAGTAAAATAGAAAAAAACATTTGACATGTAATATTGTTGGGAGGGCCACACTCGACAACGGGGAGAACCGTTTTTCAGATGCCTATTTACTTAGAAACCCTGAACAATATATTTAACCTAACCTAACCTAATCTAATATATTAGTTGACTATTTATGAATGTAACTTGTATAAATATATTGTACAATTACCAAATTATTGATATATGATAACAGGTCTTCCCGCTACACAGGATTATACCCTACACTCTTCCAGTACGTCTTGCCTATTAACCTCTGAACTGCGCATGGTGGTAATTAGAAACGTCTGCCTGTGCGCATGTATTTGAGCTGTTTCCATCACTAAAATATTAATTTTACCATAAATAGCATTAATACTTATCCATATGCGCCTATTATAGGTTGATTATAAAGGTATTAACCTGTTCCAACAATAAAACGAGTGAAAACAGCGTTTGGATGGTCAAAATCGGCGATACAGGCCGCGAGTTACATAATGTATGGGTGAGGCAACCTCCTTTCCCGCCAATTTCCCCCAAGGCCACTGAGACACTGTCGATCGATACTCTCTCTCTCTCTCTCTTGCACTCGCTTGCTAACAGTGATGACAATGCCCTGCTTGCAACTCGCTAATGTTAGCACGAAAATATACCTCAGAATAAGGGAATAACAGGGAAAATAGGTGATAACTGAAGGAGGGGAGGAAAGTGGGGAAGGAGGGGAGGTAGAGGACTGATATTCTGCATGGCCCAAGGGCAAAAAAACAAAAAAAAACAAAAAAAAAACAAAAAAAAAACTGTGTTTAAAATTGATTTTTTTTTTTCTCTGACTCTTAAGAGTCTTCCCGCAGTCCGCCGGGGGAACTCTTAAGAGTCTTCCTGCAGTTCCCGGGTTAACAACCTGGCACAACTCCTTGTATATAATTATTGAACATTTCATGTTTGCCATCTATATTGCTTTTCCATTCATTAACTCTTGTTGAGTCTTAAAACAATTTCTACCATCATTGATTGTAATTCCTAAATACTTATATTATATTACTAACCTTTATTAACTCGATTATCAAGTCTAAGTGCCTTCATCTTCTCTCAATATTCTCGGTGTCTCTTCTTTTTTTTTTTTTTGCTCTCACTTGGAGGGATCATATTACCAGTCTTGCTAAGGCAGCCTCCCAGAAGCTGGGTGTGCCTCAAGGTGTTCTTTACCCCTGCACAGCTTCTTGCTCTGTTCAGGGGCACAGTTTGACCTTGTATTGAGTATTGTTCACATGTGTGGGGAGGATCCTCTTACACCACACTCCTAGACAAAGTAGAAACGAAAGCCTTTTGTATCATCAACTCCTTCCACTCACCAACTCTATGCAATCTCTCTCTCTCTTCGCCGCAATGTTGCATCTCTCTTGCTATTCTATCGCTACTACAATAATCAATGTTCCTCAGTGCTTTCCCAGTGTATACCACCTCCTCTACGTAGGGGTACGTAGTACCCGTCTTGCAACACAATCCCACTCCTACTCTGTGCAACTCTCCAACCCAAGAGTGAAACTTCATTTTCAGTCTTTCTTCTATTCAATTGCTGAGCTCTGGAACTCTTTCCCACTTCCTGTGACTTAAATTGCTTCAAACTTCATGTGTTCAGGCATTTTGGCTCGAACGTCCCTTGATTTTGGCACTGTCACACTTTCAACTCTGGGGGAGAGACTCGATACAGGCAGTTCTGCCTTTTGTGTCCCTCACTCGCATAGGAATAAAAACAAAAATTGGAGTTTCTGCCATTGTTGTCAGGTCTTTCACAACACATCAGTCCTTCTCGGTGACTTAAATTGCAAAGGAACCAATCATATTCTAGATAGTCAATCACATCACACCACTAAACCAATCAGCAAGCAACCGGGTCTCCACTAACGAGTGACACAATGGCTCCAGGTTATATCCCTGATAATATGTCTCTGTTCACCTATAGTCTTACTGTCAGTAACAGTAGATTGCAATGTCTTGATTTCGCAGTTATTACAAATATTATGTACTGGAATATGCTGGTAATTATGATACAATGCTATTTATAAGATGCAGTGACATGGTTTCATGTTTTCCCTTTAGTATACAAATATAAGCAATTGCAGAATTTTTCATAGTCAGTTGGAAAAAGACTAGATAAGTAAACAGGAACCTGGAGACTACAGGCATACCTTATATCCTGTCAATGGACGAACGCTTAAAGTTTTCAGAGTGCTAGTGAATTCCTTTACAACAAATGGGTCTTAATAGACCAGAGAATATTCTGATAGAGCAGATTGTTCACCGACCCTTAACCCGTTGGCGGACAATGACGCCATCAGAGTCATATCGGTGGCATATTCCTAAGTGAATGATGACTAATTGTCTTAAAAACTCAACAAAAATAAATTATCGTCTGACGAGCATCATTTGTGGTAGGCTACAGATACCCGTCCCCCAGTTTAGTTCAATGCAACACTGTGAGTCACCCTGTGATATCACGCAGTAGCACATAATGAGTATAGTTTGGCCTCAGGAAATTTTAACCTGGGCTCAGCTGCCCTAGCCCACCCACTCCTGTGTATATATAGTGATATTGCACTATGTAGGCTATATATTGTATAATATCGTGTTTCTTTCATTTCAGCCATTTCAAAGAAGAAAAACAAAAATCAAAGCCATAACGATCTCCAACTTAGCTTCATAGCACAAGCGATTGCAATATTGCTGAAGGCTTGGTGAGGGTTATTTTTATATTTCCTTAATACCTTTCTATATTTGTATGTAATACATGCGTCTGTATATGTCTACAGGGAGGGGGATGGTAAATAATGTCCACCGTATAACACTCGATCTGTAATCAGTGAGTTAGTAACCCACCCACCCTACAATCCACTGCATGCATACACACACCACCTTACGTATAGGCTATACACTCCACCCCACACATATAAACAAGCACACTCTTGGCGAGTTATTATGAATCCTATTTATTCTTCCCTCTCCACCCCCCTCTCACTTATTTATGCCGAAGATCATAATCTCTTCTAAGGATGTACTTTCTGCCCTCTCTGTGTTTAATACTAAGAAGGCGTACACACCGTCCGCATTGTGTTCCTCCGGTTGTACTCAAATACTGTGCTTTCGTGCTGACTCCCTGCCTAGGCAAACTCTTGTATCTGTCTTTCCTGTAACGGTTTTCCTTCTTGCTAGAAGTTTGCTCTCATTTAACCTGTCCCAAAGAAGTGCTACCGCTCTCAACCCTCCATCCATCGTCCAATTGCACTAATTTCTTGTATCTTTAAAGTTTTCTAAAACTATTCTTAATTCAAAATTTCTTAAGCATATATCTTCCCATAATCTACTTTCAGATCGCCAGTATGGTTTCCTTAAGGGCCGCTCTATTGGTGATCTCCATGTTTACCTTACTAACTCTTGGTCACCCTCCCTTCAGGACTTCAGTGAGACTTTTTATATTGCGCTAGACATATCGATAGCCTTGGCAGAGTCTGGCACAAATCCCTAATTTCCAAACTACCCTCCTTCGGTTTCTATCCCTCTATCTGTGCCTTTGTCTCCAATTTGTCTCTTTCTGACCGTTCCATAGCTGCAGTTGTGGACGGCCATCACTCGCTTCCTCAACCTATCAACTCTGGTGTTCCTCAGGGTTCTGTCTTGTCTCCAGTTCTATTTCTAATATTCATTAATGATCTCAACTGTAGCCTACCTCTAGTCCTATCTACTCATATGCTGATGACTCTTTCCTACACTATTCAACTAATTTGTCACATTAACCCAATATGTAATCACTCCAAGAGTCACGTAACAAGGCCATTGAGTGTCTATCTTCTGATTTATAAATTATTTCTGATTGGGCAAGAGAAAATCTTGTTACTTTCAATGCCTCTAAGACCCATTTTCTCCGTTTAACTACCGTTCCCCCTCTTCCACGAGACTATCAAATATTCTTGAACAACACACAAATCAACTCTTCATCTTCTCTCAATTGGCTTGGTGTATCTTTTTCATCCGACCTTTCATGGAAAGATCATATTGCTAAGACAGATTCCTTGAAGTTAGGTGTGCTCAACCATCTCTGTGGGTTTTTCACCTCTGCACAGCTTCTTGCTCTGTATAAAGACACAGTGCACCCATGTATCGAGTATTCTTCGCATGTGTGGAGAGGTTCCACCTTTACTGCATTTCTCGAAAGAGTAGAGTCAAAAGCATTTCGCCTCATCAACTCGCCGCTTACTAGTTCCCTACAATCTCTTTCTAAGCGCTGCAATGTTGCATCTCTGTCACTCTACCACTATTACAACAATAAGTGTTCTTCAGAGCTCTTTCAGTGCATATACCTTCCCTTGTGGCAAGTGCAAGGCACACACCATTCAACACAGTCCCACTCAAATTCTGTCAAGCTCTCCAACCCAAGGATTGGCAAATGTTCTCAGTCTTTCTTTTACTCAACAAGTGAACTCTGGATCTCTCTCCCTCAATCAATATTTATTTCCTCCTATGACTTAGGGTGCTTTAAATTTCGTGTGTCCAGGCATTTTGACCCCAACGTCCCTTGAATTTGGCCCTCTGTCACTCTTTTGGCTTTGGGGTAGATAATAGTTTCAGGCAACCTGCTTTTTGTATCCTTCATAAACATAGGCAGACAAAAATTTACCCTGGGTATATTGTCTGGTACAGTCGCTTTGTCAACGTCTACCTCAGATAAAGGTTTCTTGATTCCACGGGTTTTTATAGTCAGTGGTGGGTGTGGTGATGGTGACAGTTCTGTCAAGTCTGCTTGTTCTTGCGTAAAAGCTGATTGGAACTGCAAATTAAGTGCATGTGCTTTGTCCTGTGAAAGTGTGACCAAAGAATCATTATTTAACACCCAAAAATCGGGGACATTTGTAACATCAACTACCTGCCAAGCGGGCATATTTACGGAAAACGAGCTTCACTCCATGCTCTTTTTCATACATAACCAAGAGCCAGAGCGTAATATAATTATGTATCCGTGAAAGTGCGATAATGGAAATTTCCAATGACACCTGAATCATCCTTGTACGACCACGACCACGGGTTATCCTGTAGCAATCGCGCAACTAGAGGTGAAAAACCCTAAAATAAGGTATTTTCCCCATTTTTTTCCTGGTCTCGCGAGGCCGGAGGTGTGTAGGACTGCGGCGGACCAACCAGTTGCGGCCCAACTGCGGTGCCGAACGGTCAGAGCCCGCCTATCGTCCTCCCAACGCGTCGACTCTCTCTCAGAGCCGATAACGTGCTCAAAATGCCGCCCGTCATATGACGGGTGCCGCCAGATTGTCCATTGTTCTCTAGCCTGTCATATGACGGGCACCGATAGACAAGGGTTAACGCCTTTGTTGCGGCGCCCGTCACTTAACGAGACCGAAATCCGCCGGTTATGTACCCTGGGAGCAAGGCAAGATGTTGCAGGCAGCGCGGGAGGGCTTTATTCGGATGCAACGAAGTCTGGGCGCATACTGATGTGCAAGACCAAGTTCTCTCGCATCATTGCAGCGTTACACATAGCAAAAACAGCTCAAAATCGCCCATTTTTAGCAATTTTGGCTGATCTATGCAAGATCGTTGCAAGACAACCAGATGTCATACAGAGATGATTCAGGTGTCATTAAAAGGTTCTATTGCTGTACTTTCAAGAATATATCATTGTATTACGCTCTGGCTCTTGCTTATGCATGAAAATGCGCAGGGAATGAAGGTCAATTTAGGCCAATATGCCCGCTCGTTGGGGGTTAGTAATGTTGTTATATCAGTTGGGTCTTGTTTGCTCACTATGAAGAAGCTGTAGATTTTTTTATGGATTTGCCTGTTTGAGAGAAAAGTGTCTTTATAGTTATTTTATGCTTGTTTAAAATTATCTTTGCAGTGATTTCTGCATGTTTGTGTAGTGTTCCCAGTGTTCTGTATTGTTGTAGCATTTAGCTGTCTTGCATGATATTATCTTGTTTCTACGTAGTTTTCGTAACTGTCTATTGAACCATGGTGGTGACTGGTTCCGTGTAACTGTCTTCTTGGGTATATGCTTGTCCATTTTGTCATGTATATAGTCAGAAAGTTTGGTTCAATTCCACTCAACAGAAATGGCCATTGGGTCATTGTCAAGGAATGTCTCTAAAGTCAGCTAAGTCTTCCGAGATGGCTCCCATGTCTGCTCTGTTGTATAGGTAGATTTCCCTGGGTAAATGTTTCTGAATGTGTGGTTCTATGTTTGCGTCTACAAGTATCATGCCGTGGTCACTAAACCCCGGTATAACCCCCCTTGTTCATATAACAAAGGTGTTGTTCGTAAGAAATAAGTCTAATATGTTGGATATGACCCTGTGTCTTATTTCAGGGTTGTTTCTTGTTACACTAACTTGTGTACTTGTTGGTTCAAGTACTGTTTGTGTGAGTGAATGGGTGTTGATTTTACCATACATTATTCAAGTAATGATCTGTCAGTCTGTGGCAGTATTATGCCACTTTCATGGGTTTCATTTTCTGTAGTCGAGTAAGCTGTCCAGTTAATGTCCTGTAAGTTGAATTCTCCAGTCAGCCATATATTTTTGGAGGGATCTACTATATATTAAATAAAGATTCGTCAAGGGACTGCAGGTATTCTATGTTAGAGTTAAGGGTCCGGTAAAATTATCCTATAAAAAGTGTCATGCAGCCCTGTATTTGTGTATTAATCCATAAAATGTCTATGTCCGTGCTGAGTTTGGTGGCTGATGTTATGACTAGTCCTGGTTTCATCGCTATCATGACTCCACCGTGGTCTCCTTTCTGTCTGTCTTTTCTATGTAAATTCATGGTATTGGGACTGTCTGTTGGGAAGACTTCACTGTCCGAAATGTCAGGGTTGAGCCAAGTCTCTGTCCCTTTAACAATGTAAGGGTCATATGCCTCAAGGTTATGTTGAAAAATGGCTCTAGTTTATGACGCTGCCAAAATTTATGATTAAGGTTCTGAGGCCTGAAGGCTCCATGTTAGGTGAGTTTTCGGAGGTGTTTGTGGTAGAGGGAGGGCTAAGGGTGATTTAGGAGTTAGGTGGTGTCATGGGCATTATTGATAATTGGGGCTTAAAGGTAGGATTGTTTGGTGTGGAGTGGTATGGTTGCTGATGCATCGGGAAGGGCGAGTCATGCAATCTGTTTTGTGGGGGAATCAAGGATGTCTTGCCTAAGTCTGGGGATGGTCGCTAAGGGTGAAATAGGGTGATGTAGTCTTGTTGGTGGTTGCAGAGGGGAAGGTGTAAGTTCAGGGAAGCAAAATCTATTTGAAGTTGATATTGGATTGAAAGAAAGGGAGGGACTGTAATTTGGGGCTCCAAAATCACAGCAAATCTGTTACAGAATTTGGTCAACCAAAGCATCAAACACTGCCATGAAACCTCAGACACAGTTGATATGATACCAGCCCTAGTGGACGGAATCTGCACAACAGCAGTCACACTGGATGGCCCGTTGCCCCCACTTTACCGCACACCGACATATCTGGCATGGGAACTTTGGGGTATATGGGCCGGGGTTGGCCAAAGTCCCAGTGTCTCCACACAAAAGTAGTAGCAGCATCAGGCCTCGAAAGTTCAACTCACATATACATTTAGTCCTGGCTGGTCCTAGGCTACTCAACAAGTTTGTGTATGTGTTTCTGTGGGTGTCAGTCAATAGTGATTGTGAAATTTGTATGTGCTCACAGTCATGGTATTAAGTGTTGTTTGTGTTGCAGAGTAGGATAATAATGTAGAATATGTATAAGGTTGTAGCTACTATATTGTAAATGGCTTGAGTGTGAGAAAACTTTGTTTTAGGCACAGGTATAATAGGCAATCATATAACCTCTGTAATTTGTATTGATTGTTTAACTGCTGGATGAAGTTTAAAATAAAAGTATATTAAGTGAAACAACTTTGTAAAACTACACAGAAAAATATATAAATAAAACTTTAAAGACAAACCTTGGCCGTCGACCCCACCAAACCAAACCAGGGAACAGCTGTTCTGCTAGTGGGGAAACGGGCCTAAAAATGTATACTGTACTTTGTTTACTAATCTAAAAATATTCTAGAAAGTAGTTAAAAACAAATACTAATAATACTCAGTTTGATGACCTGTGTGAGGTGCTGAAGTGAAGAGGAAAGGAGACTAAGGAGAAGGAAGGGTGGAATATGAATGGGTATGTGTCTTCCATGAATGCACAACAACCAACCCGGTTGATCTTCCATTCCTCCAATTGTATAGATTAGTCATCTGGGAATGGAGTAACCACTTTCTTTAGAACTTGCAATTCTTCACAGCAATCAGGAATTGTGGCAAGAGCTGTATCTTGAACATCCAGGGATTCTGCTTTTGGCACAAGGTAGGTGTCGTCGGCGCTTGTGGTAGGTGAAGATACCGATACCGAAAGTTCCCAAAAGAAAGGAAAGCAGCGATTGAAGATTATGTACACCAACACAGATATGCTCACAAACAAAATGAGGGAATTGCAGTTTGTTGCTGATGATTTGGAAGCGGACATAATCATGGTAACGGAGGTCCTACCCAAGTATTCAAAAGAACATTTGTGTAAACAACAGTTCGCTTTGGATGGATACGATTTATACACAAACATAGAATCGGACGAAGCAGGCAGGGGAGTGGCAATTTATATTGCAAACTATCTTGCAGATAATATGGAAATTGGTAGTGAATTTAAGGAAAGTCTGTGGGTTGAGCTATCACTGAAGGGAACTAACATCATAACCTTGGGCTGTGTGTACCGTAGCCCTGTCAGTACACCAGAGAACAACTATCAGCTTTGTAATTTGCTCCCTGATATTACCCATAGAGGCACACAACAGGTGGTGATCATGGGAGACTTCAATTTTCCAGACATCAAGTGGGATCCTGGTACAACAATGAGGAGCACCAGTCAAAATAGCCAGCACTTCATTGATGCGGTGAGGGATTCATTCCTTCACCAACATGTTTGTGATCCCACCCGATACAGACATGGACAAACACCAAGTACTCTTGAGCTCCTATTGACAAACAGCGAAGACACAGTAAACAACGTACAGTATCATGCAGGGATTGGATTAAGTGACCATATAGTTATTAGTTGTGACCTGGTAGTGGACACACTTGCCCATAAGAAGAATGAGCCCAGGTACAACTATTAAAAGGGTGACTACAAAACCATGAATGAAAATTTAGCAGAAATTGACTGGGAGCAAGAACTAAGGGAATTTGATATTGAAGATGCCTGGAGCTACTTTTCAACAACCCTGAATAAGCAAATGAGTCGGAATATCCCCAAAAGCACACCTAGGCACAACAAGCGACATCAAATATGGATGACGAGGGAGGCCATGACTAAGCACAAAAAGAAGCAGAAGGCATGGAAGAAATACAAACAAACTCAAGATCATATCGACTTCATTCGTGCAACCACAGAGAAAAATGAATTCACAGCCATGACAAGACGCCTATGTCAGAACTTTGAACAAAACCTTGCCAAGAACCTCAAGAAAAACCCTAAGGACTTCTGGAGATATTGCAACTCTAAGCTGAAGAACAAATCAAGGATAGGAGACTTACAGACTGCAAATAGCACAACAAGTGATGACCAACTCAAAGCAGAACTTTTAAATGAGTACTTTGCAAGCATCTTCACTCAAGAGGATTTGGACACTATCCCAGGCATGCCAAATAGATGTGGAAATCAAGAATGGAAAGAAGCTATATTCAATCCTGACATTGTGGAAAATGAGCTGAAGAGACTTAAAACAAACAAATGTACTGGCCCTGATGGTGTCCATCCCAGGATACTTCAAGAGCTCTCTCAGGCAATAAAGTTGCCATTAAGCATTCTCTTTGAGAAATCTTATAATGAGGGCAAGCTGCCAAGTGATTGGAAAGATGCTCACATTACCCCCCATCCACAAGAAAGGAGCCAAATCAAATCCCGAGAACTATAGACCAGTTAGCCTAACATCTGTCGTAGGCAAAATATTGGAGTCGATTAAAGAAGCAACCTGGTAAACCACATGATGCAAAATGATTTGTTTTGTGATGCCCAACACAGATTTGTACCAGGGAGATCTTGTATGACACAGTTGTTGGTCTCCCTGGAGCTGTGGTCAAACCAGATGGACAACGGAGATCCCATCGACGTGGTTTACTTAGATTTTCGCAAGGCATTCGACACTGTACCACATCAGAGGCTGCTGAAAAAACTTGAAGCGTATGGGGTATCGAGAAAACAAGTCGGCTGGATCAGGAACTTCCTGTTTGGACGAAGGCAGAGAGTTGTGGTTAATGGCAAGATATCTACTTGGGCTGAAATCCTAAGTGGTATTCCCCAGGGAAGTGTTTTGGGTCCTGATTTGTTTGTCATATTTATAAATGATCTGCCTGATGCTTTAAGGAGCTCTGTAAAGATATTTGCTGACGACACAAAGCTATTCCAAGCAATTAAGTCTCCTGAGGACTGGGTCCAGATGCAAGAGCACTTATACCATTTGGCAGAATGGTCTCAGAAGTGGCAGCTGGGCTTCAATGCAGCAAAGTGCAAGATACTCCACCTAGGACATTCAAACACAAGGCAGACATATGAAATTAACTCCACAATACTGGAAGATACCAAGAAGGAAAAGGACCTCGGAGTCATCTTTGATGAGGAGTTAACATTTCATCATCACATACATCAAGCGGTTAGCAAAGCCTCAAGGATGCTAGGACTTGTCAGGGCCACCTTTGCTTGTCTAGACCAATCTACAATCCCCAGACTGTTCACTACCATGGTACGCCCCCACTTGGATTATGGAAACATCATCTGACATCCAAGATTTAGAGGAGACAAGCTAGAAATAGAAAAGGTACAAAGAAGAGCCACCAAACTGGTCCCATGTTTAAGAGATCTACCATATGAAAAACGACTTGAGACTCTGAACTTGCCATCGCTGGAGTATCGTAGGAAGAGAGGGGACATGCTCCAGGTTTACAAGATACTAAATGGCATGGACAGGCTTGATCCAGGGAAATTCTTCACCATCATTCAAGATGCATCCACCCGTGGGAACGGCCAGAAAATCTATAAGGAGAATTCAAGACTTTGTGTCCAACAAAATGTATTCAGCCAGCGGATAGTCAATGACTGGAATTCCCTACCAGCTTCTGTTGTTGACAGCCCCACTCTCAACACTTTCAAGACCAACCTGGACAAGCACTGGCAGAGGATAAGATATATGCTTCCATAAAAGGCCAGTAAAGTATAACCCATGAAATTTTGTTTGTTACCTACATACAGTACTTGTGTAAACTTGTAAGATAGGCTACCTCGTGATGAGGAAGCAGTAAGGAAAGTATAAGATGAACCATAAAATTTAGACCAGAATTATAAACAGGCATTATGCCTCATCTATTCTGTATATTTAGTGTCTTAGTATCTTAGATTGCGACTGGGAAGCAAGGAGAGGAGGATGCTGTAATTAAGGAGGTTGTTGGATTTAGGGCGCCAAGTTATTACTGATTCATCTTGGGAGATCCTGGGCCTCTTCCTTCTAGGTGCTTGAGAGCCAATCATCTGTGCCATCTCCTGGCCAATCACTGCTTTAGTTCCTTGTTAGGACTTGTCTGGGCCTATGACGTAGATGGTAGCTAGGCTCTGTGGCTAGCAGTGTAGGCTCAGCAGCTAGCACAGGAGGTGCCAAGCCTGGAGGGGCAAGGGCGCTGGTCGTAGGTACCGGGTATGTTGCCCAGGATGTTGCAGTCCAATATCGCATATAGCTGTCAAAGGGGGTGTCGTTTTTTTTTCTTCTATGTGATTGAGGGAGGCAAAAGGCAGAACTGCCTATAGCGAGTGCCTCCCCCATAGTTGAAAGAGTGACGGGGCCAAAATCAAGGGACGTTCGAGCCAAAATGCCTGGACACACGGAGTTTGAAGCAATTTAAGTCATAGGAAGAGGGAAAGACTGATTCTGGGAGAGAGTTCCAGAGCTCAGCTGTTGAGAAGAGGAAAGTTTGAGAGTAAAGTTTCACTCTTGGGTTGGAGAGTTGCACATCACATGGAAATTAGTTGTATTGCTCGTACTTTCAGCGATCTGGTAAAGGAGGGTGACATGGTGATCACGGGTGCAATTTTGTTACATCCGGAGATTTTCCCACCAATTTCTTTAATATAGTAACAAATTAAGCTGATCAGTTATCAGCTGATCAGTCCTAGCAAGATGAGCAATATCAATACCTTTAACATAGCATAACAATATAGTACAACAAAATAGCTTCAAAAATGTACACATGTTATTGCAAAAGTTACTAAAATTACTTTAATATCATTAAACCAATTCCATACTCAAAATGTTTATAGTTGAAAGTTTGTTTATGGTAAAGACAAACGAATACTGTACGGTGGATAGCATATGATGGATTAAGCTTAACAACTTTCAATGTTACCGTTCCTTATGTTTTCTTGCTAAATTAGTTTACTGGAAGTAAGGTGTCGAACAAATAATACTATGTAAGTAGGTTTATTGCCCCAATTTATGAAATACCGTATTCAGTCGCGCGTGGGTGTGTATAGGATGGGATGGGGAAGGACTGGCTGCAATAAAAACAAATTAAAAGGTTGCCTGAAAGGTTTTCGCCGTATCTTGTTTTACTTTAGTTCACTCACTCCTAACTCCCCACGCTACACTTTGCTTCATCACTCTCTCTGTTCTATCGTTCTACAAACAATAATATTTTATATAATTTTACATGATTTACAAAGCTCGAAACGATGCTGAAAGATAAATAGATTGCTCTATAAAATATGTTCTAGCAAGATTGTAATTTTATAGGGCTTCAAGAGGCGATATACAGTATATTTCCCTTATTTATGTCGAAGAAACAAAGCTAACATGCTGAGAGAGAGAGAGAGAGAGAGAGAGTACAGTTGCACGGCTATAAATTTCGTACGTGGTGAGGAGGAACTTTTCCTCGCCCTCCTCTAAGCCTATTGTCACTCATTGTATTTAAAACAAATATATATATTGTTCCGTTTTATGTAAGAAAAACCCCACAGATTTGAATGTATATATCTATATCTATATCTATGTATCTCTCTCTCTCTCTCTCTCTCTCTCTCTCTAACGGTAAGGAATCTAAATGGACCAACGTAAGTAGCGGGGTACCCCAGGGATCGGTACTAGGACCAATTGTCACTCTAATTAACATCAACGACATAGATAAGGGTCTCACCTGTACAATCTCAAAGTTTGCTGACGATACACAAATTGCAACTAGCGTAATCTCAAAAGAACAAGTTGACGATATGCAACACAATCTAGATAAGTTGTCATGTTGGGCCCAAATTTGGCAAATGAGTTTCAATGCGGGTAAATGTAAAGTACTACATATTGGATACCAAAATGAGAAAGCAAACTACCTCAGTGTTTCGGAGGACAAGCATCCTAGGAGGGTTACTAGATCTGTTGTTGCTTCATTTCCTTTGTACTTCTTTGTACTATATATATATATATATATATATATATATATATATATATATATATATATATATATATATATATATATATATATACAGTATATATATATATATATATATATATATATATATATATATATATATATATATATATACAGTATATACCGTATATAAACAGTGTATGTATTGGCTTTTGCTTATGGTAATCCACCTTAATCCGAGTATGGTGTCCTTTCCTGCTATCATCATCTATGGGTTCTCTGGTGACTGTAGAGGCCAATCCTTAATGAGCATGCGTGGGGGTACTTGTAAAAATCCCTGTATGGTATCCTGCAATATGGATCTTGCGACTTGTGTATGAATTGAAATACATTCTTCAAGTAGGATTTTCCTTTTCTTTAATATAAATAGAAAAAAGGTTAAGTATCCTTCATTACGCCGTGGTAGAGTTGGGTAAAGCATGGACAATTGTCCTGACTGTCGGTGGTTCGAGCCCCACTGAGATTATATATATATATATATATATATATATATATATATATATATATATATATATATATATATATATATACTGTATATATATATATATATGTATATATATATATATATATTTAATATATTTTTTTATTAATTTCACCACAACACCAAACACCTCTAATTAAATTAATGAAAGCATATATGTGATCCACCAGGATTCGAACCCGGGTTATCACACTCAGATTTTTAGACACCTTAACCATTACACCATCAAGACGGTATATATATATTAGGGTGGTCCTTAATATTTATTTTCGAAAAGTTTAATGTCTCACCCCGCAAAATTGTTCCATTTGGTCTAATACCTACGAATGCCGAATTTGGTGAACATAGCTCAATTCTTTCTGGTGCCGCAACGCCTCCGAAGTTTTACCATAGTACCTACCTAAGGGCATGTCCCAGAGATGTTTTTGCTTGATGGTATCGGCATTGAGGTCCAGCGTCACGCACTTTGGAGGGTCCTCCGATCCCTCCTTGGACAGGGCGGCCAACATCTTTCTCTTTGTGTCGACGTCGACATGGTCGTCGAAGAAGGCAAGGGCGACCAACTCCTCGGAGAGGTACCAGAGGTGTCGTCCGAAAGCCATCATAGCGGTGATGGCGAAGTCCCTCACTTGAGCGAAGGATTGAGACGGATCGACAGGATCGTCAAGCAGAGTCTGGAACCTGGCAGTGTCGATGGCGCCCCATTTTTCTTTGAAACACTTGAACAGTTGGATGTCGGGTCCAGACGTAACAAGGGAGGTGCAGAGGCCGAAGACCTTTTTAACCATGAGCTCCAGGATGTGATAGCGGCAGGCGAAGTGAAGGAGATGCTTGTCCAACTTCTGCTGAAGAAGAAGACAAGCCCCTGACAGTTGTCCAGTGTTGGAGGCCGTGGTGTCAAAATCCATCCCAACAAGACGGTCGGCGAGTCCCCAGTCCTGAAGTGTGGCGAATACGGCATCCGCCATGGCTGCTCCCGTGCTAGATGGGAGCTTGGGAACATTCAGGAGCTTCGACACCCTTTCGCCGGACACCAAAATTGGAAGTCGCTCTGCCAGCTCCTGCCCAGGTCCATCAGCGACCTTCTTTCCGTCCCAGTGGATGGTCAGGACGACACCCTCGGGCAGGGAGGCGCGAGAGGTCGAGGCGGCGATAGCTCTGGCTTGAATACGGGCTCTTCTGATGCTCTGTCGGTTCAGGGCCATCTCAGCTGGGTCTTGGTCGTAGGCTGAGGCAGCAGCAGCCAAGATATGCACCGCCCCCCGGTCCGTAGTCTTGGTTCAATCGAGGGCAGCACAGAGAGCAGGAGTGATGGCTGAGACCCGGCCGCGAGCTCGCTTGGCAGGAGATTCCTCCAGAACAGCTGATGACGGCCCGGGTTGGTCTTCAGCACCATCATCATCGTCCGAGAGCTCCGCCGTGGCTCCTCTTGCAGCTTCCTTCCTTCCACGCTCCTTGTCTCTGTGGGCCGCTTCCGCCTTGTCCCTCGTCGCCTTCCTCTCCTCCTGCTTCACCAACTTCTCATCAATCCCCAACATCCTCCCGGGGCGGCCGGCTTCTCGTTGACGCTGCAAGAATTCCAAATCCTCCTTGTTCTTCATAAAGGACAAGGCCTCGGCGTGAGCAATGTCGAAGAGGAACGACAGTTTGACTGTGAAATTTTCCCTCTTCTTCAGCTCGGTCGCAGACTGTCGGCTCTTGCTCTTGCCCAGCTGCCTCCATTTCTCGTAGAGATGCTCAATCTTCCCCACCCGGTGCTGAGGTTGAACGACGGGGATCCGAGCTCGGGCCCAGAATGCCGCAACTTCTTCGTCGAGGTGAAGAGCAGCGCCGCAAAGAGTGGCTTTGTCGAGGCGGAGGAGGTGAAAGAGCCGCTGCAAGACTTCCTTGTTCGACGGCAGCTTCCCACCAGTCAGTTCAGTGAGGGGCTGTCCCACCAACCATACTTCGTTTTTTTTTCGGGTCGTTGGCTTCTTCGGCTTCTCCATGTCTGAAAGCCCAGTTACAGCAGTGAGGAAACACGTGTGTTCGTCGTCAGAGCAGACACTGCACTGATTCGTGAAGTGAAAGCGTCTTTCTTATAAGCCGACTCAATGACGTCATAAGGGGCAAACTTCAAGTGCCTTGCGGCACCAGAAGTTGTTGAGCTAGGGTAACCAAATTTTAGTGCGATTATGTTTGATCACAATGGAATAACTTTGGGGGGTGAGACATTAGAAATTCCAACTTTGATTTTTACATGTACAGATAAGGACCACCCTAATATATATATATTATACAGTATATATTTTTTGTTTAGACAAACAAAGTTAAAAGAAGCAGTAATTTCAGTATTAATGGGTTTATTATTTATTACTTCGATATTTCTGTCAATTTTCCTCTGATGTTCAGGTAGTTGGTAGAGTAGTTCAGCTTAGTTGTGGTTTGGCCTCGATGTTTTGACTTGGTCACAAGTCATCTTCAGGAGAAGGAGTGATGAGCTGAAACTGAAACTGTGAGGATAGTCCTCACTAAGGGGTGAATGGAAGATTTTGAATGGGAAAGACAACGATAGAAAATTGAAAAGTCTGAGAATGGAAAGATAGTGGGCTTACCAGTTCGCTGTTTTTTCATTTTTATTTGTGATAAGGTACAAACATCCATGCCATGAACAATATAAATTTCTAGGGTTGCTATTATTAAAGTCTTCAAAAAAAAATTGAGACCGCCTTTCAGGCTCAGGTTATTGACTTTCTTTATTATTATACACCATCACCAATGGTTAGCTCTGCTATACTTAAACTTAATCATCCCCTTACAGCAACAATGACTTCCTCCTACGGTCCGATCTGTTCCATCACGGTAGGTCCCCTGTCTGGGGCCCACCGTAGTAGGCCCCAGGCAAGAGTTCCACCATGCACATCCTGAGAGTCGGATTCCTCATTCACTTGTTTACTTATGTGCCCGAGATTGCATCTACATATTATCTCCTCTGGTCGCCGCCAGTGGATCTGTCTGGGGTCCACCCAGGTGGGCCCCAGGCAAGAGCTCCATTAGCACTCAAACACAAGCGATTGCTTCTCCGATAGTCATCCAAGTCACTATAAGGTCAAAAACATATAAACATTCCATGGTTAAAATCAGAATTAAAGTATTTCAACAATAATGTTAAAATGTTAGAGTATTTCTGGTATGTTGATCAGCACTTGGCCCCTAGCAGTGCACCAGCTGGGGAGCATCGCCAGTGACTGTATCAATAAGTGGTGCTGTGAGGTTTGTTTCGATGAGGCACTGAGAGATCCCCCTCGAGGTCGGTGCTACCTCGAGAGGTTCAATAACGGCACTCCAAACAGTGTTGTCATGGGATGACAGGTTAGTGTGGGGTGTTTTACCAACACCACTCACCCGCAGAGCCCCTGGTAGTGTCATATTGTATTGTCATATTCGGTGTTGTAGAGATAGGTTTGTGTCAAGTTTGGTAAGACTTATTGTATAGAGCTAGAGGTAATTTCTTGTAAATATTGGGCGACGCTCATTTCCCAGATGTTTCTTGCTATGGGGTACAATTTAACATTAATTGGTAAGACGTTGCCGAGGTGATGTAATTCCTCTGTATTTCTTGTATATGGGTAATGCTCGTTGTATGCAAATCTCAATGCTTTATTTTGAATTGTTTGTAAAATTTGCTTTTGTGTCTTGGTAAGGCTAATCAAGGGAATTGCTGGATATTCTAATAATGCGAGTATGTATGCTTTTACGAGATGTAGTTTGATTTTTGTCGGTAATAAGTGAAATTGTACAGTTTTGTCAGTGCCCAGTTTGTTTTATTTTCTATTTCTGTGACGTGCTTTGTAATGCCTTGTTTTGATATTTTTAGTCCTAGCAGTTTTCCTTGATTGTCTTGTTCCAGCAGATCACCATTTAATATTATGTGGTTAACCTCTCCGCGGCGCACAGGGGGTTTTCTACAGGGTAAGACTGTGCGCACCTATGATGATTTTGGGACCTATTGCCAATTTCGATAAAAAGTACATCATCGTGTAGGGAATGTTTGCGTGCATCGGCCCATATATATTTGACCCCCCAAAAAATGTCTGGGGGGGGTAGGGGAACGGTCCGTAGTTGAAAAATGTGGAGCGAATGGCACCGCGCGGCTAGATTGTCATCGAGCGGCGAGATTTCCCTGCCGAATATTTACGCGCGCAGGGGATAGAAGGAGAGGGAGGAGGGGGTGGGTTACCGCGTATTATCACGTATATCTCCTTTTTCGAGCCCTTTTAGGCTATTTAGAGTATGTATACGTGTGTAGGGCACCCATATAACAATGAATATGCCTCATAGTGACCAAAAATTGCAATATATAAGGGAATTATAAGAGAATATTTAGGCGGGAATGAAGATGTGTTGGAGGTTTGGCGGCAATTTATGAGCTGAGAGTGTGGTTTACGCCATACATATCACATATATCTTGTACGTAGAGCACTGTCACGCTATAATACAGCCATATATCAATTCATGCGATATTTACGCACATTATCAATGAGTTTCTATGCGTGAAGTTGTGGTGGGAATGAAAGGAGAGGGTGTGTTACGCCATAAATATCACGTCAATCTTGTATTTAGAGCACTCTCGCTATAATAAAGACGTGTACATATGTAGGCGTCTATAGCCCAATTGATGCGATATTTACGCAAATTGTGAATGTGTTTCTAGCAGACGGAAGCTGGGTGGGTGGGAGGGAGGCATGCAGGGGTGCAGTGAGTGAGTGAGTCGTGGAGAGATGGAAGTCAGGCAGATCTCTAGATAGATAACCAGCTTAGTGATAATTGTGGAGGCGCCCCAGGCGTATTGATGTTTGGTATTTTGACCCTTATGTCTACCAGATGGCTGGTGTTCGTTGCCATCAACAGGTCTACAATAACATGAGTCAGGAATGGAGAGAGAGAGAGAGAGAGAGAGAGAGAGAGAGAGAGAGAAACTGAGACATGCGTATGTCGTACATATAAATGGACTTCAGAATTGCATTTTTATGCAAGCAGACATTGCATTTTAGACACATGTGAAGTACCACAGAAACATGTAGGCCATTGACTGTAAATAAAGTACTATATTTATAGACCACCAGCGACGGTGCTGAGTCAACACAGGCAGATTGCCTGTTGTGATAGAGGGCTAAATATAGACTGGTGTCTCCTTACACCTGCGAAAGGGTAGATTGCCACCAGAGAAACGTTTACTTATTTATTTCGAAGTAATATGCAATCTAAATGTATATTCGAGACCTACTGCAATTATTTGTATGACAGTCATGACTATGTATAATCCAATATACGCGCGTAGGCGAGACATAAGAAAGCTGGTTGAGCAATTTTCGACACCCACACAGATAAAAATCATTTTTAATTACAATATTATACAATACAAATGTATTTGTGAAGAGTATTTTATCCATTATTGTATTTATACCAATTTTGTTCCCAGACAGAGCTGCTGTAGCTGGAGAATCAAGGAGCGGCAAGGGTCACCTCGTGACCGCCTGACCGTGTGAAAATGAGTGGAGTCACACTGAGAGGGGCAATTTTGCTGAGTGTTTGGGCAATTTTTGACAGAATAAAGTTATATAATTACTAATTCTTGACAGAGACAAACTATTATAAACCTTGGCATGATATAATTGATAATCCCATCAATTTACAAACGTAAATTGGTGGGATAATTCATTTTTTTTTGTATATTGTCATTTCGATTGTAGACACGAAGTTTTGAGTGATATTTGGTATGAGCTCCTGTGGCATGGTTGGTAAGGTCGCGGACTGGAAAACTCAAAGTGTCGTAGGGTAGTGGGATCGAATCCAGGAGGGGGTTATGGGGAAGGTTTTATATTGTCTAGACATTTTTTTATAATTTTTTTTTTTTACAAGATCATGCCATTGTATTCAAACAATATGAAATATTCATAGAATATATCATATTGTAAGAATACAATGACATGACCTTGTTTTCTTTTTTTCTTTTTTTATTGTTTTATTTTATTATCATAGTAGGTTTGACATGATTTATTGAAACATATTTATTTTTGTACAATTCATTTGAGGTAAGAAAATAATTATATACACATTACTTAGGCTAATAACAAACATATATATTGATATACTAAAAAAATAAGGCATATTACATGTAAATCTTTGAAACTTATAAACTAAATAATGAAACATACAATTATATAATGTAAAAGCTATATCACAGGGACATCTTTGGAACTTATACATTATATAATATATATGTTACATTATGAGGTAGCGTGATCAATTAGGTCAGGTCAGGTAAGGTAGGGCGCGAGTCCAGGGCAGGGCAGGGCAGGAGGCGAGTCCAGGGCAGGGCACGGGGCGAGTCCAGGGCAGGGCAGGGCAGGGCAGGGGCCGACACTCAGTAGTTCTTGAAGGTGTGGTAGTCCCTGAAGCAGTCACCCAGGCAGAGTGCAACTTTGCACTCGGCGCACATTGAGGTGACTCTTTTGGTCACATGGGGTTTCCTCACACTGGAGCTGCAGACGGTGCACTGCACCTGCCTGTGACGAGTGCCAATCAGCTCGGTGTTGGTTGTGTAGTGTCTTTCGACACCCAGCTGGATGCGGTCAGGAACGTGATCCCCACGCCATGCCGTACGTCTGTGAGTGGTGGTGGCATACTTCTCCAGGAGTTGGTAGGAGACGTTGTACACGAACTCCCGGAATTTCAGCTTCTGGTTTGGGGCCATATCCTTCTTCACCAACCACAAGTTGTAGGCGTTCAGCATCGTTATGTCAACTAGGTGGAGGAAGAGCTTGTGATACCACTTCACAGTCTTCCTCAGACACTCAACACCTGACAGCTGACAGTCAGACTTGTCCACCAGGCGCATGTTTTTGGTGTAGTCCACTACCATGTCGGGCTTGTAGATTGTCTTCCTGGTTCGGTAGTGGATTTTGCCAGAATCCACCTGGGCACCTGTGTGGACGGTGGAAAGCAGGTGGACGTCTCGCTTATCCTTCCACTTCAGGGCTATCAGTTTCCCACACTTCTCGAGCTGCTTGTATTTCTGCCCCTTTCGTCGCCTTCTTCGCACATGCCTCTCGCGGTGTTCCTGGGCCAGGTCGTCTTCTGAAGGTGTGTCACTGGAGGAGGCATCTGTGAGAGGAATGACATCACCTGTGAACTTTGGCATAAACTTTCTTGTCTTTCTGACAGTCCCACATGACCCCGTTTGGTTGTCATAAAGAAACTGGCAGAGAGCAGGAGAAGTATACCAGTTGTCAGTGTAGATGATGTGGCCTTTGCCCAGGTAAGGTGCCAACATTTTCCTGACGATGGCACCTGACATGCCCATGGGGCCATTGGCAGCGGCTTTCGGTATGTCAATGTCAGTGCCTGTATACACGATCATGTCAAGCACTATTCCAGTTTCACAGTCGCACAACACGAAGAGCTTGATTCCGAACCTATGCCTCTTCAAGGGGATATACTGCTTGAAAACAAGACGTCCTTTGAAGAGCACGAGCGACTCATCAATCACCAAATTGAGGAAGGGGTAAAAGTATTTCCTATACCTCTCCAACAACATGGTGAACACCTCCCGAACTTTCCATATCCTGTCAATCCTGTTAGGATTTTCGTTGTCTGCAAAGTGCATAAATCTTAGCAGCAACAAAAATCTGTCACGAGTCATGAACTTATTGAAAGTTGGGGTGGCGATGAGAGGGTCGTGCTTCCAGTAGTGTTGCAACACATGCTTCTTGATCAGAGGCATGAGGAACAACAAGGCAAAGAACGTCAGAAATTCTGCCACAGTCGTATCCACCCAGCCTCGTATTCTCGCTTTTGGAGAAAGGACGTCCAATCTGCCAAACACCCACCTGTAGTAGGCGTTTGTTTGGGCAACGATGTACGTCATTACCTCCATGTCGAAAAAAGCGAGGAAGAAGTCGCTTTCGTTCGCTTGATCATCACAGGGCCAGTTGTCAGTTGTTCCTGACGTCCCAGGATTGAACTGGGGCACGTCAGGTACAATTGACCCCGTCAGACCAATCGAACGAAGGCATGCCAGGGATCGGAATGTCGTCTGCGTCTTCTTCTGCGTCTGAAATATCGCTTCCATGGTCGCGATACAGCACTTCATCATCATTACCCTCCTCTTCACTCGACAGACGATGCCCTTCCTCGTTTTCGTCACCGACGTCGGACTCACTCCCACTGTCCACTCCCAAATCCCCCCACCCTTGGTCCCGTGCTAGGGCTTCGTCGTCGAAACCCGGGCTGCCAATGTCCTGCGAATCACCATCAAACAGCAGGGCGGCATACTTAGATGGTGTAAGAGTTTTCCGGGTCACTTTGGCACGTGCGGGAGTCTTATGGACAGGGACAGCAGAGGTGGTGGCAGGGGCGGCGGCAGGGGCGGCGGCGGCAGGGGCGGCGGCGGCAGGGGCAGCAGTGGTGCGTGGCCTTGATGGCAAGATGATGGTGGTGCCTGTCGCCCTTCTCTCTGTTCCTTGGGCAGGGGCGGCAGGGGCGGCAGGGGCAGCAGGGGCGGCAGGGGCGGCAGGGGCGGCAGGGGCGGCAGGGACACCAGGGCCAGCAGTCGCTTTCCCAGTCGCTTTCCCTCTCCCTTTCCCCTTCCCCTTCCCTGTTCCTTGGGCAGGGGCGGCAGGGGCGGCAGGGGCGGCAGGGGCAGCAGGGGCGGCAGGGGCGGCAGGGGCAGCAGGGCCGGCAGGGACACCAGGGCCAGCAGTCGCTTTCCCAGTCACTTTCCCTCTCCCTTTCCCCTTCCCCTTCCCTGTTCCTTGGGCAGGGGCGGCAGGGGCGGCAGGGGCAGCAGGGGCGGCAGGGGCGGCAGGGGCGGCAGGGGCGGCAGGGGCAGCTGGGCCAGGGGCGGCTGGTGGTGGTGGTGGTGGTAGGGGCACTGTGGCTGGCGTACGGGTTCTCTTCCCTACGCCCGTGCCTTTCATTTTTCCTGCCCCCGCAGGTAATGCAGCCCTAGGGCGGCCTCCTGCATCGCTGGTACCGGTGGCAGGGGTGGCAGGGGTGGCAGTGGTGGCAGTGGTGGTGGTAGTGGTTGTTGCAGTGGCCTGGGTCGTGGTGGCAGTGTCCCGAAAGACCAATGACCTCTGTGCCATTGCCCTGCTTGCACGTGTTTTACGTGCTTTCTGTAGGGCGTGTCGTACTGGTAGCTAGGGTCTTTGGCAGCCACCCTCTGCCTTCCACGGCGGCTAACACCACCAGAAGGAGGGCTGGTTGTGTCATCAGGGAGCGAGCGTGAGGGACGTGTAGGCTCCATGACTAGTGCGTGGTTACTGGCGCGGTGGTGCTTGCACGAGTGCGGGGCGAGCGTTTGGCGGGGTGGTATCGAGAGTTGACATGTAGTACAATACCCACACCAATTTTCAGCCGCCTGGCTATAAACGCGCGGTTTTGGTACGTGTTCAAAGTCTCTGCTCTTAAGAGTCTACCCGCAGTGCGCCGGGGGAACTCTTAAGAGTCTCCCCGCAGCTCCCGGGTTAAAAACACATGTGCAGATATGGTCCCAGGTTTATTCAACGTTTCGCCTTCTACGGCTTCTTCAGGAATACAAAATAATATGGAAGTACAGTCAACTTATATATAGTCCAAGCTCTGAGAAAACAACTAAACAAAATGAAATAATTGGTGTAGCAATATGAAATTAAATGAAATAAAATACCGCATGAACAATATGGGAAAGAGACACCTAGTCTGGTTTTATGTTCGTTAACATTATAGCTAAGGGTTTGGCTAAAGAAAAGAAGGCATTATTCAAGTTCATGGTGTCGTTTAAAACAATATGAGCCGATTCAAAACATCGGTTTGGAGGCAACTGATGTTTTAGCGTGTCTCTTCCTTCTTTTGTTAGTGCCCATTCTGTGTCTTCTGGGTATTTGGCAGAGTTTTTTCTTTTACATTTTTTTGGTGACAGTCTAAAGAGATCTTTGGCGAAACGTGTAGTCAGATGCCTGTTTGTAGATTGAGGAGTCAGGACAGGAGGAGTTGGGGAAGGTGTAGTTACAGGAGGTTCGTCTGGATGATCTTGTTGTTCTTCTTTATCTTCTGCGTCTTCTACTTCCTCATCTTCATCGTCTTCTTCATATTCATTATTTTCTTCTTCGGTGTTGTCCTCTGTGACGCCTCCCGGCGTTAGCAGAATGGTTGCGTGGGGCATTGCAGCTCGCTAGCGCTCGCCAGGATGGGGGGATGGGCTACAGTTGTCCTAGAATGATCTGCTTTATTTCGTTAGTGTCGTGTTGCCACAGACAGTCTAGAAGTGATCTTTGTTTTGGTCTGTGACCGCGCCTTATATTTTATATTCGCTATAATATAAATGTTGCTTGTGTGGGAGGCGAGCGAGAGCGGGTGAGGGAGTACACCTGGCAGCGGGGGGTGGGCTGTGACGCGGCTCGCTTGAGCGCTGACGGCGTTGGCGGCCGGGTGGTCAACTAGTCCCTTCCCGTCGCGGCCTCATGGTTTTTTACCAGCTCAGAGCTGGCCTGACACGCGTATCGTCTACATCCTTTGCAATTCTGTCCCCCATACTCGCCACTTTGCATACTATTTCTCTCTCTCGACTTCTCCTTTCTCATTCTCTAATCTTTATTAAACTCAACATCCCTTCTGGTTTCAGCATAGACGTTCACCGTCGGCCAGTCGTATTGTACGCGAAGCTCTCAGATATTTCTATGTATTAGGCTTTAATGAGGTTTGGAGAGACGGACTTTTCCGTGTGTGTCCTCTCTCGGGAAGGTTGTAGACCGGTATATGTCTCCCTGGCAGGGTGTTCAGTGATTCTGCTTAGTTATTTAAAGCTAGACTAGGGGTAAGGTTACTGTGTCGTTGTCTCCGATGTGTGCAGTGTTAGCTAAGCCCTGCACGACATCGACAGGTGCTGTGGGAGCCTAGGTTGTCTTCGGGTGGGTTTACTTTGCGAGCACAGCACTGTGGTGTGAGAGGGCCATAGCCTATCCCTCACAACATAGTGCTGCCTCTTTGTGTTGACTTCTGAGGGATCGCCAGGATAGAACTAGGTACTAGAGACCTAGATTTATCAAGAGAGCATCCCCGTCATATAACGTAATCTTCATTATACCACCTTCGGACAACGTTAGGCTACGAGCCGCATGCTCGCCCATTGTTGCCCTGCCTTGATACCCCAGCTAGACTTTATTAACTGAGCAGACACTGGTTAGAGATAAGCTCCATTATTATATGTATGCCACATTATTATTCACTGCACTTTTGAGCCGAGGTTGTTGTTGAGTTGCACAACCCTAGTAGGCTGTTGCGTTGTGTCACGAAGCATTTCTTTAGTTGTCGAGCATTACTACCTTTGCGCAGTCTTTATTATTCGCCTACCTATTATTACTATATGTCCTAGTATTTATTGTGACCCGTATTCTGCATTATAATTGTTCAAGATTCTTTACGAACATCTTCCCAGCATCAGACTTATTTCAGAAGTTTCCAGTTGATGTTGCAGGACTAGCATTGCACTTTCTTTAATACAGGAGAGCCAGTTATTTGAGTATCTACCGTAACGTTAATTAATCACGTTAACCATCTTTTCTTTGTGTAACCTAATCAAGTAATCTTTTACTGTTTGAGAATAGGCTGTTTCATCGAGCGTCAGCCTAGTGTGTGTGCACCAGTTACCGAGTCATAGGATACCTCGTTGTCCAGGCACGACTCAGGGCGGTAATGGTGTTTTGTTTTCCAGTGTTTAAGGCAGGGGTTGGATCTAGTGTTACCGTTGTTGCATTTTGCCATTATCTAGTCCAATGTTGAAGAGCCCTGTGTCTTTGAGAACCTGGATCGTAACACCTCCTCTTCATCATCTTCTAAGTTGATGGAGTAGTTGTCTTCTTCAATGATGTTGGGTTGGTGTTCTCATCTCCTTCTTGGTTTCTGCCGCGTTCTTCTAGATTCCAAGACTTCTGGAGGGATAGAGATTGATGGCAAGCCGTTGTGCTGGAGTAGTTTGGGAATTATCTGAGAGAGGTGAACTTTGTTATGGCCGGCAATAGCTGTGGCAGCTTGAACACAAGCGTATATTTTGGCCATAGTGTCAGTTTCCTTGTGGTTTTGGGTCTTGTGTGTTTTCTCCCAGCGTTTTTGTCGAGCAAGATGTGATCCTTTCACTGAAACCCCTCCAGGACCAGTAATTTGATGGGCTTCTGGTCCTTTCCTTCCAGGTTTAACACTGAAGATCACTGTCTCGCCTTCCCCTAGTGATGGAAAATACTTGGGGTTGTATTTTGATATAGACTTATGGTGTGCAAATTTATCTATATTGTTGTCAGCTCTTGTTATGAATCTGTAGCCACGTTTGACATTATACCACTTGACTGTTCCTGAGATGTTAAGGTTTGGCATAGTGGCTGGATTGCGATATTTTTGACCAGTTATGACCTGGTGAGGGAGGTGGGTGGAGCTAATTCTAGCTCTGCAGGTTCTGATTGGTTGTGCACTGGCCAAGGGCGATACGCTGGCTTTGTCTTGTTGTTGGTTGGCTAGTGGGGCCCGCGCTGCTGCTGCTATGTTGACGATATATTTGTGCGAGCCAAGGACATCTGTGAACTACAGGACCTACAACAACGATGTATGGCCGCTTCAGGACACCACTGCACTTATACAAGAATCAACCATCGGACGACTCCCCTTCCTGGACATCCTTAATATCAACACCCACGACAACGGATTCAAAACTATAGTTTATACAAAACCCACCAACAACTGACTATACCTGAATGGAAACAGTGAGTGTCCCTGACGTTATCTACAGTCCACCATCTCTGCCGACGTCAGGAGGGCCCTCACCCACTGTACCACATGGCGGGACATCCACCAAGAACTGGAAAGATCATTCCAAGTCCTCATTAACAACGGTTATTCTAACTCCGAAGTTTCCGCCACCATCAAGAAACAATTAGATAAATGGTACAACCAAGACAACCCCAACACCAACAACCAAGAGACCATCAAACTATACTACCGGAATTATATGCTTTCCGACTAGGAAACCGATGACAAAATAATAAGGGAAATAATAGACAAAAACGTACACCCTACCCATCCGGACAACAAAATCAGATTCACCATCTACTACAAATCAACTTAGACCTCCAATCTCATCCTCAAGAACAGCCCCACTACCACCAGAAAAAGCCTGATGAGTGACGACCTCGTCATATACCAACGCATATGCAACATTGAGAATGTGGAGCTCAAAAATACATTGGTATGCCACATCCTCGTCTATCTTGCCGGCTAACTCTACACCTTCAATCGGGAGCGATCAAAGAACACTATACACATCAAAACCAACAAGACCTGAGCCGCCCTGACCTAGAAAAACATACTACTGTTATTGATAAAGAAAATTACCCTAGACGACTCGCTATCCTCGAAGCACTGCACATCCTTTCTCTGAGACCCACCAATAATAATCAAATACAAGACCTACAAATACTCCCATTCATGAAAAAACATGTCCCTTCCCTGGGAGATCCGCACCCCTCAACAGCCGCATGGAACCCCCCTCATGCCCCTCCCACCACCTCCACCTCGCATGATAGCAGCGCTGGCCCAAGGCCACCTCTACGCAGGCTGGCCCCCTTAGCCAACCGACAACGAGACAAAGCCAGTGTATCGCCCTGCGCCAGCGCACAACTAATCAGAACCTGCAGAGCTAGAATTAGCTCCGCCCACCTCCCTCACCAGGTCATCATGACCCCTATAAATACGACCCCCTATTCATCGCTCACCACAATCCTCAAGCACAACGGATTACCAACAATCTACATCCCTCCTGAAGTCTTGGATTCCCGAAAACAACAGAAGAAACCAAGAAGGAAAACAGAACATCACCCCAACATCACCATAGAAGATGACTCCTCCATCAATTTAGAAGACCTTGAGGAGGAGGACAATGCTGAAGAAGATGATGACGACTACGAAGAAGAATATCCTGACCATCAAGAGAACACTCCTTCTCCCCCTCCTCCAGTTCTGACTCCTCAAGTTGCTGAAAGGAAGAAGGAGAAACTTACCATAGACACCGCCACCAAGTTACCAGACAAACAAGATGAGGAACTTTTTGAATTTGTGGACGATCTTGAAACTCTTACTCCTGCTATGCTGAAACAAAAAAATACCCAAAAGATAACATAGAGTTTGCACTTTCGCCTACAGGAAGAAAATTATATTCCAAGACAACTCTATTTGGAGAGGTAGGGAGAGGAAATTCGTCAGATTCATCAAATTCATCAGATACCCAAATAACTTAGTCAAATTAAACTCTTCTTTAGCAGTGAACATCCAAAATATCTTTTCTTTTTTTTACTTTTTTTAATAATAAAGTTGCCCTATGCTTAATAAAGCAAGGTGGTATGCCCACTAAACTTTAATCTACTACTTTCTTTCATAATTTCCTACTTTACCTTCCTGACCAAACCTCTACTTTCCTCCCCCTTCCCCCGCTAGGGGATTTAAAAAAAAAAAAAAAAAAAAAAAAAAAATCACCACTCCTTCCTCTGAAGATGACTTGTGACCAAGTCGAAACATCGAGGCCAAACCACAACTAAGCTGAACTACTCTACCAACTACCTGAACATCAGAGGAAAATTGACAGAAATATCGAAGTAATAACTAATACACTTATTAATACTGAAATTGCTGCTTCTTTTAACCTTGTTTGTCTACAAGAAAATCTACTACCTGGCTATACGAATATATATATACAGTATATATATATATATATATATATATATATATATATATACTCAGTATATATATATATATAATATATTATATATATATATATATATATATCTATATATATATATATATATATAATATATATATATATATATATATATATTTAATTATATAAACTGTATATATATATATATATATATATATATATATATATATATATATATATATATACAGTATATTACTTATTTCAATAATAAACTTACACAAATACAAATATCTATTAATGAAAGACTAATGTTCCATACCTTCACAATACCTGTACAGCGGCAGGATATTGAAAGCTTTCAACCAGATTCATGAACGTAGATACGATCCTTTAACCTACAATTCGTTCCCTTAATTGACACACTTGATACTGCCATGCATTGCACCGAACACTCGTAACTTTCCAATGCCAGAGTTCTACCCTATAGTTACACATTCAGTTGTTTTAGAACAATCATAAGTCGCCGTACTTCACTGCATTTAAGTAATAACAAATGTTTGGATTTTGGCATACGCATTATAATAACCGAAACGTTATGTGTTTCGTAAATTGTTATTTTGTAATGCTATGAAATAATATACACAGTTGTATATTGGTATGGTTAACATATTAGTAGGCAGTTAAGTTTCAACCCTTCCTCGTCGTTCTATGCATCATTAATCAGTAAACCAGATAATAGAGAAGGTGTATGCCGAATAATTTAGTTAATTCTAATTGTGGATTTCGAGCATTCAGGTCACCCTACCTTTAATTAAGGGGATGTTTTTATATTTTATACTAATATTTTCTTAGTATTTTGTTTTCTTCTGGTTTCCTAGACCTCTATTACAAATTAAAAAACACCCCAAGGACCCCCTTCGAGATAAATTTGTATATTTTTTCGGCCGGGTTTCTACTAAATTACAGGCTTGCTATCGCTCGCCAGGAAAACATCGACACCTAAATAACACGTAAGGCCTTAATATTAACAAAGACATGGGGCAAGAGGTCTTAACATCGCCAAACTAATAGGATGAACGTCTTAAAATCTCATAAGTAATGGGACTAAGCATAAGGGAGAAAGAGGTCCATACAAAAAACTAATATCTCCCCTTAATGTTTACCATATTGTTTCGGGTTCTTATTCGTCAGTCCTCCAGCGGCATTTTCAGCTTCCAAGGTGTGATCCTCTATCTTTCTCGGTCTCATTCACCAGGAGATTCCTTTCACGTTAAGGGGAGATGAGTCGTTTTTTTAGCACCCCTTCTCCCTCATGTTTAACCCATTAGTTTTCAGATTATAAGATATTTCCCCCATTAATTTGTCGATTGTAAGTGGTTTCGTCCCATTTATTTGTAAATATTAAGACCTTTCGTGCTATGTAGGTGTACACATATTTCCTGGCGAACGATAGTGAACCTGTAATTTTGGAAAAACCGGCCTTCTGCCGGGACATTTTTCTAACGAAAAATGTGCAAATTAATGAAGGAGGATCTAATGGATGTTTTGTATTTGTTTGATGGAGGTCTAGGGATAGAACAACAAATGAAAACATCGACCAAAAGGTGAGCCATCCCCCCTTAACCCTTTCAGTACCAGTGCCGTCCTTAACCCATTCAGTACCAGTGCCGTCCTTAACCCATTCAGTACCAGTGCCGTCCTTAACCCATTCAGTACCAGTGCCGTCCTTAACCCATTCAGTACCAGTGCCGTCCTTTTACTTTTATTCTGGTAACAATTAGATGACGTCATTCGATTTGAAAAGGGCCTCCAGCAATTATTAACAGCCTTCGACCTATCTCATTTAACCCTTTTTACTACCACATGTAGCTCCATCTTGAACTGCACCCAAGCGTCTACATACTGTATAGCTATAATATAATGAACTGCACCAAAGCGTCTACATACTGTATAGCTATAATATAATGAACTGCACCAAAGCGTCTACATACTGTATAGCTATAATATAATGAACTGCACCAAAGCGTCTACATACTGTATAGCTATAATATAATGAACTGCACCAAAGCGTCTACATACTGTATAGCTATAATATAATGAACTGCACCAAAGCGTCTACATACTGTATAGCTATAATATAATGAACTGCACCAAAGCGTCTACATACTGTATAGCTATAATATAATGAACTGCACCAAAGCGTCTACATACTGTATAGCTATAATATAATGAACTGCACCAAAGCGTCTACATACTGTATAGCTATAATATAATGAACTGCACCAAAGCGTCTACATACTGTATAGCTATAATATAATGAACTGCACCAAAGCGTCTACATACTGTATAGCTATAATATAATGAACTGCACCAAAGCGTCTACATACTGTATAGCTATAATATAATGAACTGCACCAAAGCGTCTACATACTGTATAGCTATAATATAATGAAGAAGACGGCGACGGTACAGAAGAGGTTAACCCCTTCTCTGCCGTAAACATCCTTTATATTTTGTTCTGGCTACTACTAATTGATGACATTCAGTTTAGGAAGGATCTCTAGCAATTATAAGTCTTCTAAGTGTCTCAATCAACCCTTTTAACTACCACAGATCTCCCCTAAGCTGCATGCAATTGTCTAAATATAGCTATAGCAAAATATAACAGACTTCGCCGGTACAGAAGGGTTAATATTATACTCTCTGGCAACCCTTTTCCCTTATGTTTAGTCACATTAATTTTCAGATTTTAAGAAGTTTGACGAAATAGTTTTCAGATTTTAAGACCTTTCACCGCATTGCTTCGTCAATATTAGGTCCACTCGTGCCATTTAGATGACAGTTTTTTTTCCTGGCGAACGATAGCGAGCCTGTAATTGTAGGAGGAACCGGCCATTGGCCGGGCAATTTTTCGACCGAAAAAAATACAAATGTACCTCGAAGGGGGGTCTAGGACTCTAGGGGATGTTTTTTTTAAGCTTGATGGAGGTCTGGGGAGGAAACTAACAAATAATACAGAGATAAATACAATAACAAATAAATAGCCCATCCCCCCTTTACCGACAAGAAATCTGAGTTGGGTTGGTGCTGTTGGTCATAGATATGCTACGAGTTTAAGGGTAGACTGATTCCATAAAATACTCCTTGTAGATCAGTGTGTTGGAGGTTCATTGACAGTATTACTGGATGTTTGGCCGATTATATTATTGTCCCTCATCCATATATTAAGGGGAGATTTCCCCTTGAGGGACTTTTTTCTTGACCCCTTTCTCCCTCATGCTTAGCCACGTTGCTTTTGAGATTTTAAGACCTTCGCCCCATTAGTTTGACGATTTTAAGAACCCTCACCCCATTTATGTCAATTTTAAGACCATTCGTGCCATTTAGGTGTCGATTTTTTCCTGACGAGCGATAGCGAGCCTGTAATTTAAGGGGAAGCGGCCTACGGCCTGGACATTTTTCTACCGGAAAAATTTACAATTTTATCTTGAAAGGGGGTCTAGGGGGAGTAATTTTAAGCTTGATGGAAGTCTAGGGAATCAACTAAAAACCTCCCCTTAAGGGGTACTGATTGTTTGTTGGTCTATATATTTATCTATATTTATGGTTTAGTTTCCTCTCTAGACCTCCATCAAGCTTTAAAAAACGACCCCTAGACACCCTTTCAAGATAAATGTATACATTTCTCGATAGAAAAATGTCCTAGAATTACAGGCTCTCTATCACTCGCCATGAAAAAATCGACACCTAAATGGCACGAAAGGTCTTTATATTGACTAAAATATTGGGCGAAAGGTCTTAAAATCGCCAAACTAATGGAACGAACGTCTTACAATCTCAAAGCTAATGGGAATAAACATGAGGGAGAAAAAGCAGCTACCTCCCCCTAGAGCAATATTCAACAAAACCAACTTGATAATCTTATCAGCAAATCGAATTCTACCACTGTGTCCATATAAGGGAAGTTGTGTGCAGGTTTTGTTAAGAATCTGTCCCTCCGACTTTGAGCGCCGTAGTTCCGCTCCTTCCATTTTGTTTAGTGACATATATTTTAGTCTCCTTATAATTTATCTGATAACTCACTCGTAACAATTTTGCTCCCAAGGTTCAGAGATCAGTGAACACCATTAAGCTCCTCACCCCGTAGTAAGTCATTTGTATTCCCTTCCTTCCTGGGTACTTTGCTCTTCATTAATTGTACACAACAAACTATTGGGTTATGTGGCTGGGATTCGAGGTATTTAAGGTGAGATGGACCGTTTTTCCTGGCACACCTTCTCCCTCGTGAATAGCTCCATTAGTTTTCAGATTTTGAGACGTTTCGTTCCATTAGTTTTACGATTTTAAGACCTTTTGCCCCAATGTTTTGTCAATATTAAGACTTTTCGTGTCATTTAGGTGTCGCTATTTTCCTGGGGAGCGACAGCGAGCCTGTAATTTAGGAGGAACCGACCTTTAGCAGGGAATTTTTTCTATCGAAAAACGTACACATTTGTGTTCAAGGAGGGTCCTCGTGGTGGGGTGGGGTGGGGTGGGGTGGGGCCCCCCCCCACCCCAGTGTTAGTGTTAGTGTTAAGCTTGATGGAGGTCCTAGGAGGAAACTCAAAAAATTATAAAAAGATATGTAAATGAGGAAATATATACGCCCATCCCCCTTTAAAGGGAGTTTTGAGTTACATTATCCTGTGCCTCTAAAGTTCACCAAAATAGTTTCCACTCATGCTGTTATTGGAGACCTTTCGAAATAGGTGGATGTTGGAAGTGTGGTTCATGTGTATCAACTAAATGTATGTGGGTCCATTAGGGGTGACATGACAGCCAACGGGATACGGCAAGGTATATTTGTTTTCGCATTTTGCGAAATTGGAGTTTCTCCCATCGTAGTTGTGATATTATTCGACTTAAAAAAGGCCCATATTACTCATTTGGCTGGGAGCAATTAGAAAGACATCTGGCCGACAGTTTAGCATATTGTCCACCTTATTCTCCATGTCTGTGGACAATATAGGTAAGGAAAGTATTTGAGAAATGTCAGTCAGTCAGTAGCAAGCCCTTACTCCCAGAAGGGGTAGGGAGGATCAGCATGACACACAAGAAATAAAATAGAGGTGACAGGAAAAGAAAACTTACAGCAGTTCAGATATAACAGTACACACATTTAAAATTCATTTTGAGAGACCATTTTTTGAGAATAGTAGTATATTTTTTAAAACAGAATTAATACCATAAAGGTCAAACACGTCACACACATGCAGGAATACTGGCTGTTCATATCTAAGAGCAAACCCAAACTGATAATGTCACCAAAGCCAGTATCGGTAATTGTATTAACCTTCATCGCAATGAAGTATATATAATTATATATACAGTATATATACTGTATATATATATATATATATATATATTTTTTTTTTTTTAAATGAAGAAGTACTCATGATACAAAATGTTACGAATCTGTATATTTTCAATCAATCTTTCAACCATCAATAAGAACCTTCCTATTCGTTCTATATGCAATAGGTAACACTTTCCAACACACATTGGACTACACCAATTTATCCGCCCAGGAAAATCTAGTGAATATTTGTAAAGTTACTTCTCTAAACACATATTGTATTTACGCTATATTGCAATTGTCATTATTTTGCATCTCGAACTCTCTTCATATGTAAGAATGTTGTAACATTTCTATGCTACTTCATGCCCACCATGAAGGAAATCGTCGGTATATAATTTTAAATATTACATAAACAAATTATATACATATGAGCATAGTATAACCAGATATACAGAACATTTTATATGTTCAGTTCCGCGTATTGATTCCTGGACACTTTAACTGTTTATATGTCTTCGTAGCGCAATTAATAAATGCACTGAATTTCGGTGTGAGCATCCTAGGTTCGAATCCCTGGACTGCCATATGTATTTGTTCTATCTATCTATCTATTGCCGGACGCCTTACTCCCCTTACGAGGGTGGCCATACACAGAATGCCCCCAAGCGGACCTGTTCCCTGTGAGAGGGACAACCCGAGCCAGTTTAGTGAAGGACTTACAGGATTGACCACTCAATTTAGGATCCGTCCGACTCCGAGGCCCTCTGTGTATCTTGTTAGCACTATTTTTCTACAGTGGTGTTCGGCTAATCCATCCACTAACCTGCCTTACCCTTAGGTAAGCAGTACGGATTTGTATCAGGTTTACTCCCCTAGACAGGTTGCCAACCAAGGCTGACGAGTCACATCCACCCTGTATTTGTTGATTTCATTAATTGAGTTTAGGAGTAAAGTCGGTTGGTGGAGGTAACATAATAATTTGTATTGCCTCCGTATGTCGGTGACAGGGTATTTCTAGACAAACTAAATCAAGTTCAACAAAATGGTGCATTATATACTCAAAACTGAAGAATATACAGTATGATCATAGAAGCAGCCAATCTACAGTAAGTATATTATCACGGTGTTGATAAATTAGCACAGTACCTAAGACAGAGAGATAGCAGGCTAGTGAAAGAAGAGTTACAAAAGTTTAAATAAAGGGAATGTTTTTGCACATATGGGAAAGTATGTTCTTCCTTTCTGACGAACAATAGTTACAATACTCATGTGTATTGGAAGACATGCATTTCGTAATAGAGCTAGAAACTTTAAAAACGGGCTTTGTAAGTCAACTATATATATATATATATATATATATATATATATATATATATATATGTGTGTGTATATGCAATAGTTCATTGTGTGTCTCTTTATCTTCTTTATAACCCCTCTTGCTAAAACAGTTTCATAGAAGCTGGGTGTGCTCAACTGCCTCTGGGGGTTCTTTACCCCTGCACAGCTTCTTGCTCTGTACAGGGGCAAAGTGCGTCCATGTATTGATTATTGTTTGCTTGTGTAGGGAGGATCCTCTCTCACAGTAGAAAAGAAAGCCCTTCGTCTAATTAACTCATGTCCACTAACCGCTCTCTGCAATCTCTCTCTTCGCCGCAATGTTGCATCTCTATCACTATTCTACCGCTATTACAATAATCAGTGTTCCTCAGAGCTCTCTTAAGAGTATACCACTACCTCTACGTAGAGTACGTAGCACCCGCCTTGCAACACAATTCAAGCCCGACTCTGTGCTAGTCTCCAACACAAGAGTGAAACGTTATTCCCAATCTGTCTTCTATTCAACAGCTGAACTCTGGAACTCTCTCTCTGAATGCATCTTTCCCTTATCCTATGACTTAAATTGCTTCAAACTTCATATGTCCAGGCATTTTGGCTCGAACATTCCTTGTTGCTCTTTCAACTCTGGGGGAGATACTCGTCACAGGCAGTGTTGCCTTTTGTCTCCCTCATCCACATAGAACAAAGGTTTCAGAATACACACATCAGAATCCCAACTGAAGACAATATTTCTTTCCCAGACAACAACAAAATTATGAACTTAGCAGAAAAAGTTACTCTCCGTCGTATATTTGCTCAACATTCATGAATTTGGCTTAGACCTGCAGGCAGTGTCCCAAATCCTCAACACTAGACTCAATACGTTTCCAGTTCCAGTGTCTCTTTTGTTCATGTGTCAAATACCTCGTCCCTCGCGTCCCCCTCAGTTTTATTTCAACTAGAATTGGAGGCTTTCACTTTCTGTTGATAGTATTTTTTTTTTTTTATTTACCAGTTACACAAAATTGCCAGTATCAATATGTTGTATATTATCCCTTTCATTGGTGATTTTCGTTGTTTTCCTTGCGCTATTTTTTTCTAATTTATCATACTTAATGTGTATACAGTAGTATCCCGCATATGTTTAGAGAATTTTACTTCACTTGAAAATACACAATCAATTTATAATTTAAGTATCACATTGTGACCAAATATATTGTTAAAGGATTGCTATATATATATACTTCAAGCTTCTGTTAAGCAATGTTTATTGGTTCATTGATCCTTTCAGTCAACCAATGTGTCCATCCTAATGGGGGAGTTTCAAAACCACCCCCAACTCCCTGTAACTGTTAACCCATTCAGTACCGGTGACATCATTTTCGTTATGTTCTGGCAACTATGATACATTTTTTATGCAGCTTAGGAAGGATATGCACCCGCTAAAAGATTACAAACAATATCAATCAATCCTTTTAGCTACCATGTATCCTTCCTAAGCTTCATAAAATTGTCTAAATGCAGCTGATATATATATATATATATATATATATATATATATATATATATATATATATATACAGTATATATAGGTATATATATACATATATAAAAACGTTTGTTTTATATGTTGTGCTCCTACCCCTCAAAAGTGTACCTTTGGGTCTCAAACCCCCAGGAAAAAAATATAAAAAATTAGAAACAATATTTAGAGGTTACACATCGACCATAAAGTTTCACTAATTTGTCATATTTCCAAAAATCGTACTTTCTCAGGAATAATTTTGTCTTTGCAGGTTATCAAATGTGTTGCAGTGCTTGCAATGTTTTTGAAAGTGTACACTTAAAAATACTGCTCCAGGTAGTAGTATGTGTATAAGACTAAAAGTGTTAAACACTTTTAGTCTTATGCTCGAGTCGCCACCATAACACCCACTCTGCCGCCCACACCCGAAAAAAATATACGCATTACCATCACCAATTCCGGGTCCAGCAAAAGGAAGGCAGAACACGAGGACTTACCAAAATACAAAAGGTCCCAGATATCTCCTCTCCAGATGCGCCGCTTTTCCGCTCAGCTCGTCCCACATCATGGCGGAAACTTCTGAGTGGCTTACCTCAACCCCTTAATCCGCCCCCTCCCCGTACCTGTGACGTTCTGACCCTCAACCAACGTACCTGGGACATAGCAACACAAGTCATGACCATCTCGACTTAACCAAGGTAGAGTCAGAGATTCGAAGGGCTTGAGTCCGAGAAATACCTTCTCAGTCACCTGAGTATTACATGCCATGGCTGTAGACCAAATTGTCTGAGAGTTTTTTTCCCTACCTAAGTACTATTGTCCCTCCCACCATGGTGCCTGAGATACATTAGAATCTGTTCTAGGCTTGCAGCTTTGACATAAAAGTGGAAACTAGGGCATGTTCCCAAAACACTCTTAATATCAATTCAACACTCTTAGATAAGTCTTTGCCATGGCAAGATCTCAACAATAGTCAGGGCTTTGCGAAACACTGTCACCTAAATGGCACTCTGCAGATAAAGTCCTTACACCATATGTGCCAGAACCATGGTCGAGGGCATATTCTTGTAATAAGGCATAACAATCCAATCATCAGGGTTCTTTGAATACTCTTAGAAAGGTCAAAGACAGTTGAGAAAGATATTATGGCCATGGTCACACTTCTTCCCCACGTTAGTCTGATGAATACTTACTCTGTCATGACTTAAGCGACTTTTCATTAAAGACCACGCACCCAAGAGTACCGGAACAAAAATTCAGCACCGACTATTATAACGGTCAGGATAATCGAGCAGCCATAGTGCAGGACGTGCCTTTACTAAAAAAAAAAAAAAATCTATCTAAGGGAGGCACTCGATACAGGCAGTTCTGCCTTTTGTTTCCCTCACTCACATAGATTTTTTTTTTTTTTTTTAGTGAAGGCACGTCCCGCACTATGGCTGCTCGATTATCCTGACCGTTATAATAGCGGCGCATCTGGAGAGGAGATATCTGGGACCTTTTGTATTTTGGTAAGTCCTCGTGTTCTGCCTTCCTTTTGCTGGACCCGGAATTGGTGATGGTAATGCGTATATTTTTTTCGGGTGTGGGCGGCAGAGTGGGTGTTATGGTGGCGACTCGAGCATAAGACTAAAAGTGTTTAACACTTTTAGTCTTATACACATACTACTACCTGGAGCAGTATTTTTAACTGTACACTTTCAAAAACATTGCAAGCACTGCAACACATTTGATAACCTGCAAAGAAAAAATATATTCCTGAGAAAGTACGATTTTTGGATATATGACACATTAGTGAAACTTTATGGTCGATGTGCAACCTCTAAATATTGTTTCTATTTTTTTTTATTTTTGTCCTGGGGGTTTGGGACCCAAAGGTACACTTTTGAGGGGTAGGAGCACAACATATAAAAAAAACATGTTTTTAAGGACCTCCCTAAGATTATAAATATATATATATAATATATATATATATATATATATATATATGAGTGTACCATGGGCTTAAACATATTCAGGCAGCTTCAGCTAATCCCGTGTACTGTACATAAATTGTTCGTACTTTCCTTGCCAACAATCAAATTAAAATTTCCAAAACAGAAGGTAAATTACAACTGGAGAATAGTCATGATACTACAAAAGAAAACCAGGAACTAGATCCATAATTCCGTCATGAATTTCCTCATTCGAAATCATTATTCCGGATTTTCGTCCAGAAATGTCTTCAAACCTCACAAATGGACTGAAGAGTATAGCATATATATCTATACAGATATACAAAAGACCGATTGAACAACACACTGCAGCCCTCATATAATTATAGCATCGTGCCGTCCTTTCAACTTTATTCTGGCTAATATTAGACGATTATATTCAGTTTTATAAGGACCTCCAGCAATAAACAGGCTTCGAACTATTTCACTTAACCTTCGCTACCACAGATCCTTCTTAAACTGCACAAAATCGTATACAATTATCCAGAATTTAATGAAAAGGACGTCACCGGTAGTGAAGGGGTTAAGAGTTATTATAGCTAACTGGATCATACAACTTTTGTGGCCCCGAGCAACATGAGTTTAACCATTTCTGTACCGATGATTTCCTTTTCATTATATCTTGGCAACTAAAAGAGGATTTTTCAACTTAGGAAGGACGTCTACCAATTAATGGGCTACGAACTATCTCAATCCTTTTAGCCACCATATATCCTTCCTAAGCTTCATGAAATCGTCTAAATGTACTGTAGCTGAAATCAAATATAATATACATCACCGGTATTCAAAGAGTTAATTACCTATTGTAGCGCACCTGCACTTCTAGCTATTATATAACTATCTAGCTTGAGTGAGCGCCATGGGTATCAGGGTGTATTGTCAGTATTATAGCCTACCTGTAAAACACTATTTGAGCTCTTGAATGAGTAAGTGATGATCAGTCATATTATAAATTTTACAGTAAATCCATTTAGGTTTGTTAATAATGCTAGCAGTGCAGCTGATATCGCTACCACTGTGATGAAGAAAGCCATAACCTAGGATGGTCTTATTAACATTTTAGTTTCACTAATGTAAGCTGAAATTTACGTTATATATATTGTTTGCATTTGTTGAAATATTGATGACGCAAATTCATGTTTTTGTTTTAATATCGAAATATTTGTATTCCATAACTGCCTCTTAGGGATTGTTTAATCTTGCACAACTGTCACATGTAATACCATTGCAATATCGTGTTAACAAGAAGGTTTAGCTTTTATCTGGCATTGTTATTCCACAAGTCTAATTTATGTTATATTATAATGTATGCTACTGCATCGGGACGTCATCCACCCCCATTAACTGTACCGTCATATAATGCTACCTGAAGGGAATAGCTCTATATATGATAGGTTGATTATAGGGTGGAGATGTCGTTCTCCAGTCGTCCTCATATATACTTATGTCTTATAAATGCAATAAAATAAACTTGTGGACACAAAATGAGAGAAGTAAGAACAATTCTGCCCGTACCTATTACCATGGTAAAGGAATGGGGATGATAATTACTGAATATGCTAGTTTGAGGGTTGAAAGTGATATTTTCAAAATCCTGATTTACTTTCAACACCACCTCTCCGATATAAGGAATATATATCTTAGTTTAATTTAACATTGTTCTTATCTCATGTTGGCCTTTGTCTCTGCTATGCCAACAATAAAAATAGCTTCTATCTCCATCACGCCAACTACCAGACTAGGACACAGATACCGCCAGGAGAGAGGCCCAGAATGCCATTTAAGCTTGGAACAGCTCCTGCACCAACCACCACCAAAACTTCATGCCTTTGACAACCACCAAAATCACCGCAAAGTCAGAGGGAACCCTTCTAGCTCTCAACACCTACCAACTGAACAACGCAGAAGGATGAGACAATATGTGCATCAAACAAGCAACCAGTATCAAAATATTCCTTTATAATATTTGATCACTGCTAGGTGTCATACAAGCGTTGCTAAGTTTGATACTAGCACTGTCAGATCCATGACTGACCCCAATGCTAGATGTGATACTAGCTCTGCTAGGTTTGATACTAGCCCTGCTAAGTTTGATACTAGCCCAGCTAAATATGATACTAACTCTGTCAGGTCTAAGACTGACCCGGCTAAGTGTATTGGCAGTAATTTGTGTGTGACACTGACAAAAGTGTTACCTGTGGTACATGTGAGGCTTGAAGCTCACACACTGGGTCATCAACTGCATATACTGCAGCAGAAACTCGCCTCTACACCCCCTTTACCCTCTGGTTTGATACCTGTTACAGCCTGTGGTTTGAGACCTGGTACAAGCGAGGAGGAAAGACGAAACTCTGACAACTTCCCAGTCCATAACTCGAGAAATGGCAGAATGAAACCTGATGATAAACGAAGACATAGGACCCCATCACCAACACGAAACGAAATATCAAGTACCCCCTTGACACCAGGAAAGTCACTAATATATATGTCAAGTATTGCATCTCTAACTTTTAGAGTTCCTTCCTTGCCTTCGAATATTTTTCCCTTCAGGATTACTCAACACATGCACTGTCTTGCAATCCCATATTGAATACTCCATATTTATGATTGGATATTCTTGTATTAACGTAAACAACAATATTTAACAAATACTCTACCATGGCGTAGTATATTAAAAGTACCCTCCAGTACCAGACTTGTTGCCAAAAGCAATGAGACAACACCCTCTCAGCTCAAAAGTTGGTGAGTAACTGATTCAGCCAGCCCGGAGTAGCTGAGAGGGACTATGATAAGTATTACAAACTCCTCACAACAGTACCTTCATTTCAGTTAGCATCTCCAACTAGATATTAGCAACACAAGCAGAACGGCTGAGAGCCGTCGCTGGTACTGGTGAGTCACATTTTTGCTGACGGCTGTGCGCCGTCGCTGGTATTGTAGGGGTTAATAGCAGGAATTTCATTGTGACATAATTATACAACACCCGTCACATACACTATATACTTTGTGACTTCCATATAGTTAAATATTTATTGTTTCTTGAGAATATAATACTAACTATAGTTGAGAGACTAGAGAAAACGTGCTTCAATTTTGATGCGGGCGGTCTAACTATTCCATATCTCATATTCTCGAAACTAGAAAATCAAGTAATCAAATTATCCTTTTCTATTTGTTTGATTCCATAATATTTATATCACTATTTTACACCTGATAGTAGCGTATCACTAGTTTCATATTCGAGCACGTAAGCGCTTAAACACTAACTAAAGTATCTTATCTTATGTATCTTATGTACGATTTTTCTGTATGAGATATCTTATTGTATTTAGTGCAAACACATTATAATCTGCGTATTCATATAGGGGTTATTCTGTGCCTATTGTAAGAATCACCTTGTGTTTTACTGTATTTATATATTGACTGTTTAGCTTCTTACCGCTAGAAGAACACACTAATACCAGATGTGTCTAATCTTAATAGTCTCCATTACGGAGGGACGGAGTTTCATGTTTTTTTTTATGTTTCAGATTTGGGTCTACCAATGTTTTTGCATTGTTTGAGTGTATTTGCCTGCAGTTTTTTATTTCATGTTTGTTTACCTACATGTCTCTATATACCTATAGTTTTCGGTTTACCTATGTTTCTCTGTTACCTGTTTGTTTGTTTAACTATATTTCTTTATTGACCTATTATTTTACAAACATATTGTCTTTATTTACATATTTCTGTAATTGTAATATGTATAGACTCAATTATGCTCTATATATTCTTATGTTATAATGTTTTATTTTGTTTTAATATTCAATTACATCTGTGTTTCTCATTCACTTATGATATTCTATTAATCCGTCTTTGTGTATGGTCATTTTCCTCTATTAACCTGTTTTGTGTATGATTTGCTTTATATCTTTCACTTGTGTGTATATTTATCTTCTATCTGTATGTGCTTCCCTGTATATCTACGTTTCTCGCTTTACATATATTACTTTGTTGACCCTGTTCTTTGTTTTTCTATGTTACTCTTCATTTTATTTGTATATGGCTCAACATAATACACAGCTGTAACGAAAATAACAATCAATATTCAATACAGCCAGCACAACCACATTCGTTTTAATTTTCTGCATGCATAGCGCCGAAAATTTAGTTTTTCTGGCCCCTCTTCTCCCTCATGTTTAGCCGTATGGGTTTTCAGATTTTAAGACGTTTGGCCCGTTAGCTTGGCGTTATTAAGACCTTTCGCCCACTTTGTTTGTGCCGATATTAAGACCTTTCATGCAATTAAGGTGTCGATATTTTCTCCTGGCGAGCGATAGTGAGCCTGTAATTTAAGAGGAACCTGCTCTCGGCTGGGAAATTTTTCTATCGAAAAATGTCCAACTATATTTTGATGGGTTGTCTTGGGTGTTATATTTTAGCTTGGTGGAGGTCTAAGGAGGAAACTAAATAAACAAATACAAAAGTTAGACATATAAGCAAAAAATACGCTCATTAATGCTGTATTTGTGTATATAAATATACGAATGTGAATATAAAGGAATTTAGAGCAAGAAGGCTACACAGGTAAGAAACCAAACAGGTTTCGAGAGGAGCTTCATAACTTAACAATCAGAAACTTCATAAATGTGCTTTGATTCTAACTTGAAAATATCCATGGCTCAGCACCATCTACTATAATTTTCCGGCGGCTCTTTATCAATGATACCTGGTTTTAACAAGTAACCTTAGGTCTCCTCCATGCTTTGACCTCTTCTTATTACGAAACCGAACACGTAAAAATAATAAGGACCACAATCATTCTCTCACTACCTCTCTACTCAATCATTAGCCTTCAAAATTATTATAGGTCGAGAGATACCAGTTCACAGTTAATTTGACCACAATGAACGACACTGTAGAAGAGGTAGAATATCCCAAGTTTGTGCGGCGACATTTGGATTTGTTACCTTCTATGAATTGATTGGAAAATAAGAATTTGGTGTTGAATATTTTAAGAACTCCTGAGTGAAATAATTGTTTGGTGTAGTAAGACAATTGCAGTAAACATAATATCTCAAAAGAAAATCAGAAATATCACAAGTCATACCATTTTTCAAAACTAATATTTTTACCGATTTTGTTCTAATTTGACTGCTTACAAATATGACCAATGATGATATAAAACAGAATCAACTCAATTCCAAATAATTCAAGTACATTTTATGTAAGCCCAATGCAAATCCGGTGTGAATATCCTAGGTTCGAATCCTTGGAGTACCACATGTATTCATTTATTTCATTTTTAATTAATTAGGTGTATTTGGAAGGATAGACAGACGATTGAGGAAGTAAGAGGGAGGTGTGGTGTGGAGGTAGATGTGCTGGAAAGTGTGAAAAATAACACATTGAGATGGTTCGGCCATAAGGAACGTATGGGAAGCGAGAGAATGAAAACAAAGGTGTACGAGAGCAAGGTGGAAGGACAGAGAGGAAAACGTAAACCGAGAGAGAGGTGGAAGGATGGAGTGAATAAGTATATGAATGACGGCGGTGCTGGTTGGAAGGAGGGGCGTCGACTGACCGGGGACAGAGGTGCATGGGGGGTTTTCGTTCGTGGCCACCCCTTCGGGGATCACGGCGTCAGGCAATAGATAGATAGATAGTTTATTTGTAAGTTAATTGGTGATAATATGAATTTGGTTGCCCTTTAAGCAAGTGCTTAACGATAACTTTAGAATAGACTAAGTGCCATAAATCGAATTAACACTAAAATGGGCGTACTCGCATGCAAATATAACTACGAATATTGCATGACAAATAATTACTGAGTAGCTAATTGTTGATTTATGGATGCACCTGCTAACGTTTTCATTGATCATGTTTGCAGCTTACTCCTACTTATTTCGCTCACCGATTAATTGGTCTTACCATTCGCACGGATAGGTTAGTACATTTGTTTTTAATTTTTCCAGAATACGGAAAGTACACTTGTGATATATATACAGTATATATATATATATATTCTGACATACGGAGCCCTGTATGTTAATTTAAGAGTTAGAATTAGAGTTGAAGGAGCCCACTACCCAAACGGTGAAGCAGACTAGCGAACGAGCGAGTGGGCAAACCATCTCGCCCCATACCAGCATGCTAGCCTTCACACCTCGATGACCGATGCTATGACGTATGATCGACGCCAGGAGCTGTGAGTGGACCACGCACCTGTTATGCGACTCGAGGAGCTATGATTGGAGCAGGCACCACCTCCCGCCTCCTGATTCGTTCCTACACCATCATTGTTTGGTATATAAGACCCGAGTTGTGGGCATTCAAATCAGTCTCATTTGGAGTTGGGGAAGGTGAACTTGCAGCTGGAGGAAGACGGGGTGAAGTATTATAATGGGATTGTGACTGTCAGTCAGATTATATAAATGTGTGTTAAGTGTGTTCGGTGTAAACACTTATGTTATGTTGGTTAGTGAGATATGTGATTGGGAATTAACGTGAACACTACTATTATGTGTTTAACTATTTGATTGGGAATTAACGTGAACACTACTATTATGTGTTTAACTATTTAATTGGGAATTAACGTGAACGCTCCTATTATGTGTTTAACTATTTGATTGCGAATTAACGTTAACGCTACTATTTATGTACTTAACTATTTGATTGGGAATTAACGTTAACGCTATTATTATGTACTTAACTATTTTAGTTGACTAACTTGTGGACTAAAGCAACTCTTTAAGTAATTGGGTTATGATGAAAGTAATACTATTGTTTTATATTAATACTTACGAGTTCTTTCATTTTCTTTTAATTTAGCTTACATTGCTTAATGGTGCTTAGTACGGTGATGCTATTGTCTCTATTAGTAATATCGCCTTAGACTAACATGGCTGTGTTAATATTACTTATAGTGATTTTCTAAGCTGAAGAAAATTCTTTTGCTTCAAAATATTATATTTTGCTTTTCATATTATTTGAGTGAGACCTGAATCGAATCTATGAAACGATCCTGTAACTTTATTTACTCATAATCAAACCTCAATGTTACGTGGTTAAGAAATAAATTTAACTAATTATTAAATATATATCTAACTTTTTATGTGACTTTGATATTACTCCTGATGATAATAATAATATAATACTATTAACGTAAGACAAGAACCAAGAATAATTACATTAAATATAAATAAAAGGACATAGAAGAAAACTATCTATTCATTTCAAAAAGGGTAGGAGACAGAAATATTCTTACTTTAATATTTATCTTTCAAGACTTTTTATAAAATTAATAGTCCTTCTTTAGCTATAACTTATTCGGTTCATAACCATAGCCTACTAAGCTTCGGTTAAATAATAATTCTTTATAAATACTACATGACTTTAATTAGTTTCAGTATTTTTCATAATTAAAGAGTATCAGTCAATAAAGGATACTAAGTCCTAAGATCCAAAAGGAAAGGAAGCAACAACAGGAAATTATTTTATTAGATTTTACTTTTGTTTTGCCTTCAGCTGACTGATACCTTAATATATATCTCTGTGCTATCTAGATTCATCAAGTTAACCACTTGAGGATCAAGATACGTAACAATATATATATATATATATATATATATATATATATATATATATATATATATATAAAACACACACTCATAAAGAGTTTGTATTAAAATACTGTTTTTAAACTATTATATTTACTTTGATTATATATTATAACTTAGTCAACTATATTATTGATGGGTACGTATTAAATGTCACATTTTAATCCACAAATCCAAAATCATCAATAAACAAGCAAGTGCAGTCTATTATTACCCCACATCAACACTCAAACCCACAAGTTGACAATCAATCACGTAACACAAAACCAGTTATAAGTATCATTAATAATAGAACCATATATTCATACTTACAACTACTCACTCAGTTCTTGAATGTTATACACCTTTTTGACGAACTTTTATTACCGCTAATTATATTTTTTTACTTTATTACATTTTCCTTTTCATACATTAGTTTTTGCCATTGCCTGTATGATTATTTATTTAACCAGCTCTATGAGGGCTGAGGCCCATTAGGCTGATAGTAATAGGTCTGTCTCTATTTCTCACTCGCACACAACTAGTATTGTATAGTGTATACACACTCTTTACACACACACACACACACACACGCTCGCAAAATTCTCACCCACCCATACACTAACCCCTCGACGCAAATAGAAACCCATGTACGTAGTAATACTAGAGTCAGCAAGAGAGAGAGCTAATATGTATATGTGTGTATGGCATCAGAAGGTCACCAGTGAGTATAGCGTTCATGAATATGTAACGTTATTGACAGCTCTCTCGTGTGGTCCTATTCCAACACTGATGGGACGCAGGATATGTTTATGCGTATGGTACAGTCATGAAAAATAATGTTGGAACATTAAACTTTACCCCCCCGGCACTTAAATGCAATTATCTGGTTAACAATGAATGACAGTAGATTCAGAATAAGATAACTTTGAATATATAACAGCAACTTTAATGGATTTAGTAAATCCATTATTAATATATTTATCCTAACACAATCTACTTAAATTTACTCTGCTCTATTACATGTGCATAGTAATTAAAAATCCAAAGAACATGGTAGTGGTAGTGTGTGTGTATAGAACATGGTAGTGGTAGTGTGTGTGTATAGAACATGGTAGTGGTAGTGTGTGTGTATAGAACATGGTAGTGGTAGTGTGTGTGTATAGAACATGGTAGTGGTAGTGTAGTGGTAGTGGTAGTGGTAGGGGAGGTGTGGTGGAGTGGTCTTGCCACTGGCCTGGTAATCCAAAGGTCCCGGGTTCAAATCCCGATGTATCAATGGGAAGATATTATTGGGATGGAATTTGTGCTGTACCTAGTATCAGTGCATTACCACAAGCCCACCGAAACGTCAATAAAATACCCTCATTGTTCCCTGATTAAATAGCACTGTATGAATATATAATGCTATAGGGGTGCAATGCCTGGTGAGTTAGCTGCTCAACAGGTGGCGTTGTGTGTGTGTAAGAGTGAGAGTCCAAGTGTAGGGGGTGAGACAGTGAAGCACGGAAACGAGGTGGCTTCAGAGATGGGGTCATTTCGGGCCATGAGTGAGCACCGTGCCTCATGTGAAGTCAAGATGGCAGGTGCTCGTTGTACTCTACGTGCTTCATATGTCTCACTCCCTAGATTGGAACAAGACCTCACAGGCTTCACTGTTCATTGTAAAGCGGTGAATGTTAAGGCTCTCAGCCTATGCCCGAGAGGAAGTAAGTTGGAATATAGAAAAAAAAAAAAAAAAAAAAAAAGTGTGTGTGTATAGAAGATGGTAGTGGTAGTGTGTGTGTATAGAACATGGTAGTGGTAGTGTGTGTGTATAGAACATGGTAGTGGTAGTGTGTGTGTATAGAACATGGTAGTGGTAGTGTGTGTGTATAGAACATGGTAGTGGTAGTGTGTGTGTATAGAAGATGGTAGTGGTAGTGTGTGTGTATAGAACATGGTAGTGGTAGTGTGTGTGTATAGAACATGGTAGTGGTAGTGTGTGTGTATAGAACATGGTAGTGGTAGTGTGTGTGTATAGAACATGGTAGTGGTAGTGTGTGTGTATAGAAGATGGTAGTGGTAGTGTGTGTGTATAGAACATGGTAGTGGTAGTGTGTGTGTATAGAACATGGTAGTGGTAGTGTGTGTGTATAGAATATGGTGGTGGTAGTGTGTGTGTATAGACCATGGTAGTGGTAGTGTGTGTGTATAGAACATGGTAGTGGTAGTGTGTGTGTATAGAACATGGTAGTGGTAGTGTGTGTGTATAGAACATGGTAGTGGTAGTGTGTGTGTATAGAACATGGTAGTGGTAGTGTGTGTGTATAGAACATGGTAGTGGTAGTGTGTGTGTATAGAACATGGTAGTGGTAGTGTGTGTGTATAGAACATGGTAGTGGTAGTGTGTGTGTATAGAACATGGTAGTGGTAGTGTGTGTGTATAGAACATGGTAGTGGTAGTGTGTGTGTATAGAACATGGTAGTGGTAGTGTGTGTGTATAGAACATGGTAGTGGTAGTGTGTGTATAGAACATGGTAGTGGTAGTGTGTGTATAGAGCATGGTAGTGGTAGTGTGTGTATAAAAGATGGTAGTGGTAGTGTGTGTGTATAGAACATGGTAGTGGTAGTGTGTGTGTATAGAACATGGTAGTGGTAGTGTGTGTGTATAGAACATGGTAGTGGTAGTGTGTGTGTGTATAGAACATGGTAGTGGTAGTGTGTGTATAGAACATGGTAGTGGTAGTGTGTGTGTATAGAACATGGTAGTGGTAGTGTGTGTGTGTATAGAACATGGTAGTGGTAGTGTGTGTGTATAGAACATGGTAGTGGTAGTGTGTGTGTATAGAACATGGTAGTGGTAGTGTGTGTGTATAGAAGATGGTAGTGGTAGTGTGTGTGTATAGAACATGGTAGTGGTAGTGTGTGTGTATAGAACATGGTAGTGGTAGTGTGTGTGTATAGAACATGGTAGTGGCAGTGTGTGTGTGTGTATAGAACATGGTAGTGGTAGTGTGTGTGTATAGAACATGGTAGTGGTAGTGTGTGTATAGAACATGGTAGTGGTAGTGTGTGTGTATAGAACATGGTAGTGGTAGTGTGTGTGTATAGAAGATGGTAGTGGTAGTGTGTGTGTATAGAACATGGTAGTGGTAGTGTGTGTGTATAGAACATGGTAGTGGTAGTGTGTGTATAGAACATGGTAGTGGTAGTGTGTGTGTATAGAACATGGTAGTGGTAGTGTGTGTGTATAGAACATGGTAGTGGTAGTGTGTGTGTATAGAACATGGTAGTGGTAGTGTGTGTGTATAGAACATGGTAGTGGTAGTGTGTGTGTATAGAACATGGTAGTGGTAGTGTGTGTGTATAGAACATGGTAGTGGTAGTGTGTGTGTATAGAACATGGTAGTGGTAGTGTGTGTGTATAGAACATGGTAGTGGTAGTGTGTGTGTATAGAACATGGTAGTGGTAGTGTGTGTGTATAGAACATGGTAGTGGTAGTGTGTGTGTATAGAACATGGTAGTGGTAGTGTGTGTGTATAGAACATGGTAGTGGTAGTGTGTGTGTATAGAACATGGTAGTGGTAGTGTGTGTGTATAGAACATGGTAGTGGTAGTGTGTGTGTATAGAACATGGTAGTGGTAGTGTGTGTGTATAGAACATGGTAGTGGTAGTGTGTGTGTATAGAACATGGTAGTGGTAGTGTGTGTGTATAGAACATGGTAGTGGTAGTGTGTGTGTATAGAACATGGTAGTGGTAGTGTGTGTGTATAGAAGATGGTAGTGGTAGTGTGTGTGTATAGAACATGGTAGTGGTAGTGTGTGTGTATAGAACATGGTAGTGGTAGTGTGTGTGTATAGAACATGGTAGTGGTAGTGTGTGTGTATAGAACATGGTAGTGGTAGTGTGTGTGTATAGAACATGGTAGTGGTAGTGTGTGTGTATAGAACATGGTAGTGGTAGTGTGTGTGTATAGAACATGGTAGTGGTAGTGTGTGTGTATAGAACATGGTAGTGGTAGTGTGTGTGTATAGAACATGGTAGTGGTAGTGTGTGTGTATAGAACATGGTAGTGGTAGTGTGTGTGTGTATAGAAGATGGTAGTGGTAGTGTGTGTGTATAGAACATGATAGTGGTAGTGTGTGTGTATAGAACATGGTAGTAGTGGTAGTGTGTGTGTATAGAAGATGGTAGTGGTAGAGAGTGTGCAAAGAACATGGGAGTGGTAGGTAGAGCGTATAAAACATGGTAGTGGTATTTGATCGTAATACGAGATTACATAGTTGTGTACATGTAGTAAGTGTGTGTGTATAGAACATGGTATAGTGGATAAATAGTTGTGTGTTAGTTCCTATTAGTAAAGACCTGTGGTAGTGTGGTGTATAGAACAGTATAGGATTTAATAAAACATTCAGCAAATAATTAGTGTTTTTGGTGTGTGTATACGAATATTAGCTTTGGTAGTGTTTTACATAAATCATGGTCTATTGGTAGGAAGGTATACTAAGAACATGATCATATACATATAAAATATATCGGGGTAGTGTCTGTGTATATAACCTAGAGTTATGTCTAGTGTGTGTGATATCAATGGTAGTGTTCTTTGTTGTGGGTAGTGTTATAGACATGGTATTTATGGTGTTGTATAGTGTGTATTTTAGCATACCTATAGTGGTAGTGTGTGTGGTATGTAACAGAGATTAGTGGCAATAGAACATGGTAGTGGTAGTGTGTGTGTATAGACCATGGTAGTGGTAGTGTGTGTGTATAGAACATGGTAGTGGTAGTGTGTGTGTATAGAACATGGTAGTGGTAGTGTGTGTATAGAAGATGGTAGTGGTAGTGTGTGTGTATAGAAGATGGTAGTGGTAGTGTGTGTGTATAGAACATGGTAGTGGTAGTGTGTGTGTGTATAGAACATGGTAGTGGTAGTGTGTGTATAGAAGATGGTAGTGGTAGTGTGTGTGTATAGAACATGGTAGTGGTAGTGTGTGTGTATAGAACATGGTAGTGGTAGTGTGTGTGTGTATAGAACATGGTAGTGGTAGTGTGTGTGTATAGAACATGGTAGTGGTAGTGTGTGTGTATAGAACATGGTAGTGGTAGTGTGTGTGTATAGAACATGGTAGTGTGTGTGTATAGAAGATGGTAGTGGTAGTGTGTGTATAGAACATGGTAGTGGTAGTGTGTGTGTATAGAACATGGTAGTGGTAGTGTGTGTATAGAACATGGTAGTGGTAGTGTGTGTATAGAACATGGTAGTGGTAGTGTGTGTGTATAGAACATGGTAGTGGTAGTGTGTGTGTATAGAACATGGTAGTGGTAGTGTGTGTGTATAGAACATGGTAGTGGTAGTGTGTGTATAGAACATGGTAGTGGTAGTGTGTGTATAGAACATGGTAGTGGTAGTGTGTGTATAGAACATGGTAGTGGTAGTGTGTGTGTATAGAACATGGTAGTGGTAGTGTGTGTGTATAGAACATGGTAGTGGTAGTGTGTGTGTATAGAACATGGTAGTGGTAGTGTGTGTGTATAGAACATGGTAGTGGTAGTGTGTGTATAGAAGATGTAGTGGTAGTGTGTGTGTATAGAACATGGTAGTGGTAGTGTGTGTGTATAGAACATGGTAGTGGTAGTGTGTGTGTATAGAACATGGTAGTGGTAGTGTGTGTGTATAGAACATGGTAGTGGTAGTGTGTGTGTATAGAACATGGTAGTGGTAGTGTGTGTGTATAGAACATGGTAGTGGTAGTGTGTGTGTATAGAACATGGTAGTGGTAGTGTGTGTGTATAGAACATGGTAGTGGTAGTGTGTGTGTATAGAACATGGTAGTGGTAGTGTGTGTGTATAGAACATGGTAGTGGTAGTGTGTGTGTATAGAACATGGTAGTGGTAGTGTGTGTGTGTATAGAACATGGTAGTGGTAGTGTGTGTGTATAGAACATGGTAGTGGTAGTGTGTGTGTATAGAACATGGTAGTGGTAGTGTGTGTGTATAGAACATGGTAGTGGTAGTGTGTGTGTATAGAACATGGTAGTGGTAGTGTGTGTGTATAGAACATGGTAGTGGTAGTGTGTGTATAGAACATGGTAGTGGTAGTGTGTGTGTATAGAACATGGTAGTAGTGGTAGTGTGTGTGTATAGAACATGGTAGTGGTAGTGTGTGTGTATAGAACATGGTAGTGGTAGTGTGTGTGTATAGAACATGGTAGTGGTAGTGTGTGGTAGAAGTTGTGGTAGGGGTGTGCGTATAGAACATGGTAGTGGTAGGGTGTGTATAGAACATGGTAGTGGTGTGTGTGTGTATAGAACATGGTAGTGGTGTGTGGTATTAGAACTGGTAGTGGTAGTGTGTGTTAGAGGGTAGTGTGTAGGTAGTGTGTGTGTATAGAAAATGTAGGTGGTGTGTGTGTATATGTGTGGTGTAGTGTGTGTATAGAAGATGGTAGTGGTAGTGTGTGTGTATAGAACATGGTAGTGGTAGAGTGTGCGTATAGAACATGATAGTGGTAGTGTGTGTGTATAGAACATGGTAGTGGTAGTGTATTTTTCGTAGTGATTACATATAGAACATGGTAATACATAAGTGTGTGTGTATAGAACATGGTATATTTGGTGTGTGTGTATAAATGTAATGGTATCCTATTAGAAGTGTGTGGTAGGTGTGAGTATAGAATTATGGTAGTAGGTTTTATTAAACATGGTAATTAGTGTGTAGATATTAGCTTTGGTAGTGTGTGTTACATAAATCATAGTAGGAAGGTGTGTGTATATATATGGGTTTCTTCTTTCGTGTGTGTGTGTTAATAGGTTAGTGGTAGTGTGATATCATGAGTAGATCCTTCATTCTTTTGTAGTGGAGGTAGTGTGTGTGTAAAAGATATTACTTCTTATGGTAGTTACTAGATGTGTCAATTATTTTAGAACATGGTAGTGAGTGTGGTGTATAGAAGATACAGGTGGCAGTGTAGAATATGGTGGTGGTAGTGTGTGTGTATAGACCATGGTAGTGGTAGTGTGTGTCTGAATAGAACATGGTAGTGGTAGTGTGTGTGTATAGAAGATGTTAGTGGTAGTGTGTGTGTATAGAAGATGGTAGTGGTAGTGTGTGTGTATAGAACATGGTAGTGGTAGTGTGTGTGTATAGAACATGGTAGTGGTAGTGTGTGTATAGAACATGGTAGTGGTAGTGTGTGTGTATAGAAGATGGTAGTGGTAGTGTGTGTGTATAGAACATGGTAGTGGTAGTGTGTGTGTATAGAACATGGTAGTGGTAGTGTGTGTGTATAGAACATGGTAGTGGTAGTGTGTGTGTATAGAACATGGTAGTGGTAGTGTGTGTGTATAGAACATGGTAGTGGTAGTGTGTGTGTATAGAACATGGTAGTGGTAGTGTGTGTGTATAGAACATGGTAGTGGTAGTGTGTGTATAGAACATGGTAGTGGTAGTGTGTGTATAGAACATGGTAGTGGTAGTGTGTGTGTATAGAACATGGTAGTGGTAGTGTGTGTATAGAGATGGTAGTGGTAGTGTGTGTGTATAGAACATGGTAGTGGTAGTGTGTGTGTATAGAACATGGTAGTGGTAGTGTGTGTGTATAGAAGATGGTAGTGGTAGTGTGTGTGTATAGAACATGGTAGTGGTAGTGTGTGTGTATAGAACATGGTAGTGGTAGTGTGTGTGTATAGAACATGGTAGTGGTAGTGTGTGTGTATAGAACATGGTAGTGGTAGTGTGTGTGTATAGAACATGGTAGTGGTAGTGTGTGTGTATAGAACATGGTAGTGGTAGTGTGTGTGTATAGAACATGGTAGTGGTAGTGTGTGTGTATAGAACATGGTAGTGGTAGTGTGTGTGTATAGAACATGGTAGTGGTAGTGTGTGTGTATAGAACATGGTAGTGGTAGTGTGTGTGTATAGAACATGGTAGTGGTAGTGTGTGTGTATAGAACATGGTAGTGGTAGTGTGTGTGTATAGAAGATGGTAGTGGTAGTGTGTGTGTATAGAACATGGTAGTGGTAGTGTGTGTGTATAGAACATGGTAGTGGTAGTGTGTGTGTATAGAACATGGTAGTGGTAGTGTGTGTGTATAGAACATGGTAGTGGTAGTGTGTGTGTATAGAACATGGTAGTGGTAGTGTGTGTGTATAGAAGATGGTAGTGGTAGTGTGTGTGTATAGAACATGGTAGTGGTAGTGTGTGTGTATAGAACATGGTAGTGGTAGTGTGTGTATAGAACATGGTAGTGGTAGTGTGTGTGTATAGAACATGGTAGTGGTAGTGTGTGTGTATAGAACATGGTAGTGGTAGTGTAGTGGTAGTGGTAGTGGTAGGGGAGGTGTGGTAGTGTTGTGGTGGTATGGTGGGTGTGTGTAGTGGTAGGTGTGTGTGTAGAAACATGGTAGTGGTGTGTGTGGTGTGTATTAGTGATGTGGTAGTGGTAGTGTGTGTATAGAACATGGTAGTGGTAGTGTGGTGTGTTGTATAACATGGTGTGGTAGTGTGTGTGTATAGAAGAGTGGTGTAGTGGGTGTGTGTGTATAGAACATGGTAGTGGTAGTGTGTGTGTATAGTGGTATGTGGTAAGTGGTAGTGTGTTGTAGAACATGGTTGTAGTGTGTAGTAGGGTATGAACATGGTAGTGGTAGTGTGGTGTGTGTATAGAATGGTAGTGGTAGTGTGTGTATAGAAGATGGTAGTGGTAGTGTGTGTATAGAAGATGGTAGTGGTAGTGTGTGTGTATAGAACATGGTAGTGGTAGTGTGTGTGTATAGAAGATGGTAGTGGTAGTGTGTGTGTATAGAACATGGTAGTGGAGTGTGTAAGAACAACAGGTGGTATAGGTGTGTGTATAAACATGAGGATGGTAGTGGTTAGTGTGGGTATAGAACATGGTAGTGGTAGTGTGTGTGGTATAGGAAGTTAGTAGGGGACATATGGTAGTGTGAGGTGTGGATGTTATTCATTTACAATGGTCAGTGCGGGTTTGATGCGAGATATTTGTCTAGGCGGTTTAAAGATCAACGGTTGGTAGTGTGTCTATAAAGATGGGGTAGTGTTGTCGATTGAAGAAGTCTTAGATTCGTGGTGTTAAAAGATTACCATGGTAGGTGTAATAGATTGTGTCGATAGAAGTACATGGTTATTGTGTGTTTGATGATAGAACATGGTAGTGTCTTATAGAGATGGGTTAAGGTAGTAATTCTCTAAGACGCTCTTCGTATGGTTTGTTTCTTTAGGCTAGGTATCATTTTGGTACTCTACGTTGAACTCGTTCTAGCTTGTTTTATATCTATCTATCTATCTATTGCCTGACGCCGTGATCCCCGAAGGGGTGCCACGAACGAACCGCCCCCATGCCCTCTGTCCCCCGTCAGTCGACGCCCCTCCCAACCAGCACCCTGCCTTCGTTCAGGTAGTTCCCTCACTCCATCCTTCCACCTCATATTCGGTCTACCTCTCCCCCTCTGTCCCTCCACCTCGCTCTCGTACACCCCTCTTAGTTCATTCTCGATCGCTTTCCATACGTTCCATATGGCGAACCATACCACAACAATCTCAAGTTTGTCCTTTTCCACACTTTCCAGCACATCTACCTCCACACCACACCTTCTTCTTACCCTTCCTCTTAGTCTGTCTATCCCTCCATGTAACTCCGCACGCAACAACCTCACTTAAGTAATTCATTTCCACTGTCTCACTCTTGGTCTGAGTCTGTATAGAACATGGTGTGGTAGTGTGTGTATTAGAATGGTAGTGGTGTGTGTGTGTATAGAACATTTCTTGTTAGTGCGTAGTGGTATGAATCTTATCCATAGTGTGTTGTATAGAACATGGTAGTTAGTGTTGTGTATATAGATGGTAGCTGGTAGTGTTGTGTGTATAGAAGATGGTTGTGTAGTAGTTTGTGGGTAAAGATTTAGGGTAGTGTGTGTGTTAGAACATAGGTAGCTTGTATAGGTAGTTGTTTATATCTTTTTGGTAATAAGGGCACCAGGATTGAACGCAGTATTCCAGAAGAGGCGGACTAAGAAGGAATTGTAAAGGGTTAGGATAACTTCTTTGGATTTATGCTCAAATGACCGGCCTCATCAGCCAATTATTTTGTTTGCCTTCTTAACAAACTTCTGAACCATTGTTGACTCGGTTTTAGTTACGCGATATTGTTACTCCCAGATCAGTTTCTCTGTTTACATTCTTAAGCTGATGCCATCGAAATTAATCGAATAGTTTTGCTTTCATTATTAGGGTATCCGACATGTAGTACTGCTACATTTATCCGCATTGAAACTCCAAATTTGGGCCCAACATGAACAATTTATCTAGATTGTGTTGCATATCGTCAACTTGTTCTTTTGAGAGTACGCTATTTGCAATTTTGTGTATCGTCAGCAAATTTTGAGATTGTGCAGGTGAGACCCTCATCTATGTCGTTGATGTAAATTAGAAAGAGAATGGTCCTAGTACCGATCCCTGGGGTTTACCCGCTACTTACATTGGTCCATTTAGATGCCTTACCGTTTATGACTACCCTTTGCTTTCTGTTTGCTGAGCCAATTTTCTATCCATTTCAAACACACCGTCTTGTATTCCATGCGCTTTTAGTTTTTAGCAGTAAAAAGTTGTGGGGAACCTTGTCAAAGGCCTTTTGAAAAATCAAAGGTATATAATATCTACAGCTTTACTCTCATCGTAGAGGTTGAGGATATCGTGGAAGAAGTCTAGAGGTTTGTGTTAAACAGGAACGTTTTTACGAAAGCCGTGTTGAGTATCTTTAAGTATGTTATTTTCCTCTAAGTGATTTACGAGTCTGTCTCGTATGACCGTTTCTAGCATTTTACATACAACTGAGGTTTAAGCTAATTGGACGATAGTTACTGGGTAGGGGATTTGCTGCCTTTTTTGAATATCGGTGTTACGTTGGCTAGCTTCCACTGATCAGGCATAGTTCCAGACTGCAAGGATTTTATTGAATAGTAATGTCAGTGGTTTGGAGAGGCTCATTTTAGCTTCCTTTAGAACTCTAGGCGAGATTGTATCAGGTCCTGGCGTTTTATTTACCTTGTGTTTATCTAAACAATTCAATACTTCTCTCTCTGTAACGTGATTTTGCTTAGTACATCTGAATGTCAATCTGAATCGGCGATGGTGTAGGGATATCATGAGTCTTCTGTTGTTAAAAAAACTGATGCAAAGAAGGTATTGAGGGCATTACTCATTTGTACTTCGTCTTTGGTGATTCTCCATTTTCATCGACTAACGGTCCAACAGTTGAAGTAACTACTTTTTTCTTTCTGATATAACTATAGAATTCTTTCGGGTTTGTTTTACTTTGATTCGCATATGTAACTCTAAGGTCTTTTTACTTGCTTAATTAACTTTTTGGCTTTGCGGTCGTAGCTCTACAAATTCACCCATTCTTCGTCATTTTTGTGAGGATTTTAATCTATCATAGCAAATTTTTTAGAGCAAGCAGGCAGTTTTGAAATATCTTTATTCACACCATTTGGGCTTATTATTATGGCTGGGACGCCGTATGTTCGATGGGTATGCAGTCTTGCACTGCTTTTAGGTAATGGTTTCGAATAATTCCCAAGATGGTATTTATGTGGTTATTGTTAATTAAAAAGCTCCAGTCAGTTTCTTCTTAAACATAGCTCTAAGTTTATGGAAGTTTGCTTTCTTGAAATTAGGGACTTTTTCGATGCTACTATTTGATTCGTTACTAGTAAACTTTAAAGTGAAAGTTATCGTACGATGGTCGTTGTTACTTAATTCATCACCAACATTCAAATTCTCTATCAATTCTTCTTTTGTTGCAAGTACAATGTCAAGAACGTTATTACCACGGGTCGGCATTCGAACAAAATTGATAAAAGCGAACTCTCTTGCAAGTTCGTATACAAGTCATGTCCGGAGTGTGTAGTAAGAGTATGATTGTAGGTAGAAAAATGGTATCTTGTGAGTTACTTACATCTGTGTGTATAGAAATTTAGTGGTAGTTTGACACTGGTAGTGGTAGTGTGTGTATATTAAACATGGTAGTATTGTAGTGTGGTATTTCTTTATAGAAGATGGTAGTGGTATTGTGGTGTTTGACACGAGGGTCGGGTTAGACTTTTTGTTATGCTGTTCTCAAACATTACATGGTAGGTAGTGTCTGTTTTGTAGTGGTAGTGTGTGTGTATATAGAACATGGTAGTGGTAGTGTGTGTGTATAGAACATGGTAGTGGTAGTGTGTGTGTATAGAAGATGGTAGTGGTAGTGTGTGTATAGAACATGGTAGTGGTAGTGTGTGTGTATAGAACATGGTAGTGGTAGTGTGTGTGTATAGAACATGGTAGTGGTAGTGTGTGTGTATAGAACATGGTAGTGGTAGTGTGTGTGTATAGAACATGGTAGTGGTAGTGTGTGTGTATAGAACATGGTAGTGGTAGTGTGTGTGTATAGAACATGGTAGTGGTAGTGTGTGTGTATAGAACATGGTAGTGGTAGTGTGTGTGTATAGAACATGGTAGTGGTAGTGTGTGTGTATAGAACATGGTAGTGGTAGTGTGTGTATAGAACATGGTAGTGGTAGTGTGTGTGTATAGAACATGGTAGTGGTAGTGTGTGTGTATAGAAGATGGTAGTGGTAGTGTGTGTGTATAGACGGTGGTAGTGGTAGTGTGTGTTTATAGAACATGGTAGTGGTAGTGTGTGTGTATAGAACATGGTAGTGGTAGTGTGTGTGTATAGAACATGGTAGTGGTAGTGTGTGTGTATAGAACATGGTAGTGGTAGTGTGTGTGTATAGAACATGGTAGTGGTAGTGTGTGTGTATAGAACATGGTAGTGGTAGTGTGTGTGTATAGAACATGGTAGTGGGGGTGTGTGTGTATAGAACATGGTGGTGGTAGTGTGTGTGTATAGAACATGGTAGTGGTAGTGTGTGTGTATAGAACATGGTAGTGGTAGTGTGTGTGTATAGAACATGGTAGTGGTAGGGAGTGTGTATAGGACATGGTAGTGGTAGTGTGTGTGTATAGACGGTGGTAGTGGTAGTGTGTGTTTATAGAACATGGTAGTGGTAGTGTGTGTGTATAGAACATGGTAGTGGTAGTGTGTGTGTATAGAACATGGTAGTGGTAGTGTGTGTGTATAGAAGATGGTAGTGGTAGTGTGTGTGTATAGAACATGGTAGTGGTAGTGTGTGTGTATAGAACATGGTAGTGGTAGTGTGTGTGTATAAAACATGGTAGTGGTAGTGTGTGTGTATAGAACATGGTAGTGGTAGTGTGTGTGTATAGAACATGGTAGTGGTAGTGTGTGTGTATAGAGCATGGTGGTTGTAGTGTGTGGCTATAGAACCTCCTAGTGGTAGCGTGTGTGTGTAGAATGGTAGTGGGAGTGTGTGTATAGAACATGGTAGTGGTAGTGTGTGTGTATAGAACATGGTAGTGGTAGTGTGTGTGTATAGAACATGGTAGTGGTAGTGTGTGTGTATAGAACATGGTAGTGGTAGTGTGGGTGTATAGAAGATGGTAGTGGTAGTGTGTGTGTATAGAAGATGGTAGTGGTAGTGTGTGTGTATAGAACATGGTAGTGGTAGTGTGTGTATAGAACATGGTAGTGGTAGTGTGTGTGTATAGAACATGGTAGTGGTAGTGTGTGTGTATAGAACATGGTAGTGGTAGTGTGTGTGTATAGAACATGGTAGTGGTAGTGTGTGTGTATAGAACATGGTAGTGGTAGTGTGTGTATAGAACATGGTAGTGGTAGTGTGTGTGTATAGAAGATGGTAGTGGTAGTGTGTGTATAGAACACGGTAGTGGTAGTGTGTGTGTGTATAGAACATGGTATTGGTAGTGTGTGTGTAGAACATGGTAGTGGTAGTGTGTGTGTATAGAACATGGTAGTGGTAGTGTGTGTGTATAGAACATGGTAGTGGTAGTGTGTGTATAGAACATGGTGGTAGTGTGTGTGTATAGAACATGGTAGTGGTAGTGTGTGTGTATAGAACATGGTAGTGGTAGTGTGTGTGTATAGAACATGGTAGTGGTAGTGTGTGTGTATAGAACATGGTAGTGGTAGTGTGTGTGTATAGAACATGGTAGTGGTAGTGTGTGTGTATAGAACATGGTAGTGGTAGTGTGTGTGTATAGAACATGGTAGTGGTAGTGTGTGTGTATAGAACATGGTAGTGGTAGTGTGTGTGTATAGAACATGGTAGTGGTAGTGTGTGTATAGAACATGGTAGTGGTAGTGTGTGTGTATAGAACATGGTAGTGGTAGTGTGTGTGTATAGAACATGGTAGTGGTAGTGTGTGTGTATAGAACATGGTAGTGGTAGTGTGTGTGTATAGAAGATGGTAGTGGTAGTGTGTGTGTATAGAACATGGTAGTGGTAGTGTGTGTGTATAGAACATGGTAGTGGTAGTGTGTGTGTATAGAACATGGTAGTGGTAGTGTGTGTGTATAGAACATGGTAGTGGTAGTGTGTGTGTATAGAACATGGTAGTGGTAGTGTGTGTGTATAGAAGATGGTTGTGGTAGTGTGTGTATATAGAACACGGTAGTGGTAGTGTGTGTGTGTATAGAACATGGTAGTGGTAGTGTGTGTGTATAGAACATGGTAGTGGTAGTGTGTGTGTATAGAACATGGTAGTGGTAGTGTGTGTGTATAGAACATGGTAGTGGTAGTGTGTGTGTATAGAACATGGTAGTGGTAGTGTGTGTGTATAGAAGATGGTAGTGGTAGTGTGTGTGTATAGAACATGGTAGTGGTAGTGTGTGTGTATAGAACATGGTAGTGGTAGTGTGTGTATAGAACATGGTAGTGGTAGTGTGTGTGTATAGAACATGGTAGTGGTAGTGTGTGTGTATAGAACATGGTAGTGGTAGTGTGTGTGTATAGAACATGGTAGTGGTAGTGTGTGTGTATAGAACATGGTAGTGGTAGTGTGTGTGTATAGAACATGGTAGTGGTAGTGTGTGTATAGAAGATGGTAGTGGTAGTGTGTGTGTATAGAACATGGTAGTGGTAGTGTGTGTATAGAACATGGTAGTGGTAGTGTGTGTATAGAACATGGTAGTGGTAGTGTGTGTGTATAGAACATGGTAGTGGTAGTGTGTGTGTATAGAACATGTAGTGGTAGAGTGGTAGTGTGTGGTATAGAAGATGGTAGTGGTAGTGTGTGTGTATAGAACATGGTAGTGGTAGTGTGTGTGTATAGAACATGGTAGTGGTAGTGTGTGTGTATAGAACATGGTAGTGGTAGTGTGTGTGTATAGAAGATGGTAGTGGTAGTGTGTGTGTATAGAACATGGTAGTGGTAGTGTGTGTGTATAGAACATGGTAGTGGTAGTGTGTGGTAGTGGTAGGGGAGTGTGGTGGAGGTCTTGCAATGATGGTAGGTAGTGGTAATGTGTGTATCAATGGCTGGTATTGGGATGTGGTGCTGTCCTAGTATCAGTGTGGTAGCCCACCGAAACGTCAATAAAAACCCTCATTGTCCCTGATTAATAGTGGTATGAATTCCCATATTCAAAACATGGTAGGGGGTGCAATGCCTGGTGAGTTAGCTAACAGGTGGCGTTGTGGTGTGTGTGTAAGGTGAGAGTGGTAGGGGTGGACAGTGAAGCACGGAAACGAGGTGCTTCAGAGATGGGGTATTTCGGGCCATGAGTGTGGCAGGTGCCTCATGTGAAGTCAAGATGGCAGGTGCTCGTTGTACTCTACGTGCTTCATATGTCTCACTCCCTAGATTGGAACAAGACCTCACAGGCTTCACTGTTCATTGTAAAGCGGTGAATGTTAAGGCTCTCAGCCTATGCCCGAGAGGAAGTAAGTTGGAATATAGAAAAAAAAAAAAAAAAAAAAAAAAGTGTGTGTGTATAGAAGATGGTAGTGGTAGTGTGTGTGTATATAGAACATGGTAGTGGTAGTGTGTGTGCATAGAAGATGGTTGTGGTAGTGTGTGTATATAGGAGTACAAAGGAGTACAAAGGAGTACAAAGGAAATCAAGCAACAACAGGTCTAGTGACCCTTCTAGGTTGCTTGTCCTCCAAAACACTGAGGATCAAGTGACTAAACAGTGGTTTAGAGTGGGTAAGGGAACATTGGAAAGGGAACTACTGCCCTGCCACTAACGTGGCAGGACTAGGAAGTTAGTAGGGGACATATGGGTTAGTAACTGAGGGGAGGATAAAGTTATTCATTTACAAACGCAGTCAGTCGCGGGTTTGATGCGAGATATTTGTCTAGGCGGAATTTAAATGAATCAACGGTGCTGACAGTCCTATAAAGGTCTCGGGGGAAGCACACATTCCACAAGCTTGACAACTCGATTGAAGAAGAAATTCTTAGAGTCGTGCGGAGTTAAAAAGATTTACCAATAATTTTGCAACCGTTTTCCCCGGAGTGTAAGTAGATTGCGGTCGATAGTTGAAGTACTTACTCAACAGTTCATATTGTACGAATGCCTTTGATGATTTTGAACACTTGATATTAAGTCGCATCTTAACCCATACTTAGCGGCGAAGCAACATAAGTCGAGTAAATAAAGCTGGACTATGTGGCCGGCGACTCCTTCGACATAATCGAGTGGCAATTTCAGACACCGTTAATGTGGCTGAGAGACGAGAGACAAGTGGTGGCAGGAGACTAGCGAGCGTAATGGACTGAATCCAGACCACGCTGGCGAACATACTGACACCAAATCTCAGCTCACTCCTCCTCTCTGCACTCGCTACATACTCAATTATGTACCAGACAAGTTAACCTTTGACATTAACTGGCTTTTGGCACTCGCGTTGCACGCGTTATGTGCAAGGAAAAACTATACCATTCATATCTCAAAGGATTCGTTATGGTGTCATTCGATAAAGCTCTGTTTATGCCCTTGCAGGGATAGGTTAACTTGTGTTTTACGTTCTGGGTACTTATTTATGGCATGAAACATGATCACGTAACACAGCCCTATTTTGGCTAAAAACAACCACGCTGTTGCGGTACACATAAATAAACCGCATAGGCCGCGCCTAAGGGGGGGGTGTTTTTGTTAAAAAAAAATTTTTCTGGCGCCTGGGGTTAAAGGAAATAGATTGGTAATTCTCTAAGATCGCTACTTCGTATTGTGTTTGTTCCTTTAGGCTAGAGTATCATTTTGGTTAACTCTACGTTGAACTCGTTCTATGCTTGTTTATATCTTTTTGGTAATGAAGGGCACCAGGATTGAACGCAAGTATTCCAGAGAAGAGGGTCGGACTAACGGGAATTGTTATAAGGGTTAGGATTAACTTCTTTGGATTTATGCTCAAATGACCTTGCCTATAAAAGCCAATTATTTTGTTGCCCTCCTTACCAACTTCTGAACATTGTTGACTCGGTTGTTAGGTTACTCGATACTGGTTACTAACAGATAAGTTTCTCTGTTTACGATTCCTTAAGGCTGACGTTGCCATTCATCGAATATGTTTGCTTTCTCATTTAGGTATCAGCCATGTAGTACTTTACATTTATCCGCATTGAAACTAATTTGCCAAATTTTGGGACCAACATGACAATTTATATAGAATTGTGTTGCATATCCGTCAACTTGTTCTTTTGGAGGAGTACGCCCTATTTGCATATTCTTTGTATCGTCAGCAAATTTTGAAGATTGTGCAGGTGAGAACCTCAATCTATGTCGTTGATGTACAATTAGGAAAGAGACATTGGTCCTTAGTACCGATCCCTGGTGGTACCCCGATACTCTACATTGGTCCATTTAGATGCCTTACCGTCCGTTTATGACTACCCTTTGCTTTCTGTTGCTGAGGCCCCAATTTTCTATCCATTTCAACACACCGTCTTGTATTCCATGCGCTTTTAGTTTTAGACAGTAAACGTTTGTGGGGAACTTTGGCCAAAGGCCTTTTGAAAATCAAGGTATAATAATATCGCTACACGCCTTTTACTCTAATCGTATGAGGTTGGAGGATATCGTTGGAAGAAGTCTAAGAGGTTTGTTAACAACGAGCGAACGTTTTTTTTCACGAAAGCCGTGTTGGTATCTTTAAG